>JASVEL010000214.1:0-87953 GCA_032618575.1 Nicotiana noctiflora
GGGCAGAGAGGATGTTTCTAGGAGACCCTCGGCTCAAGAAAGCGACAAGAGGAGATATATTAGTACTATCAATAGACTCATAATAAAATAACATAAAATAATATACATAACATAAAATAACAACAATATATGAAATCTAGAAAATACGAAAAAGATGAAAGATAAAATAATATCTACCAGATCAAGCCCTGCATCAGTATCTGACCAGTAGCATCCTATGACTTACTCCTAACTGTCTAGTTTTACTCTAGTGCCTTGTAGAAATATTCACAACTTTCCCTAACGTGTAACCTTAATTCTCGACCTTCACAGTAGCCATGTCCTGTTCTTTCTAAAATCTCATATAAATGTGCTAGTTGTACCATGAGATCCATGCCCTTGCTACTCATGCTCAAATGTGATGCAAGTGTGCTAATTGTTTTTCGAGACCACTTTCGTTCCATTCTTTCTGAAGTGTCACTAAATGTTCTGCGGGACCCACTCGTATTGACTAATTGGCATGAACAGCAGTTGCTATGTTTATGCTTCTAGTTCTATCTTGTGCAACTTTGCATTAACTTAGTTCCACTTAGCTACTTATCGAGTAATTCTTTTCATGCTTTCATTATCGTAGTAAATAATTGCAGTATAGTGAATTGCCATCAATGTTCCTGATAGAAAATCATTTACTGACGCAGCCTGTGAACTTCCAAAGGGACTTACTCCTATTTGTTGAAAGTATTCCTCTTTGGTACTGAAATATATTGCATGTTTTATGAAGCTTTAATTCAAATTTTCATCTATGATTCTGGGTGTGCAGGCTGCACAAGCGTACAACGTTTAGTGGCTGATTTTATTCCTCGATTTGCTTCGTATTGTCCTACTGCTCTTGAAGCTGCAGTGAGAGTTGTTATTAACATGCATAATTGGAAGTTAGCTTTGATTGGTAAAGGAGATGATATAGACGGTGTTGCATTTGACACTGCTAAGGCATGCATTTTTGGTCTAGCTGATATCTGTCAAAGTGCTGCTGCTGAGGCACCAACATCATCAGTTATTCAAGGAATTTGCTCCACAGTATTCCATGACGCACTCACCTTCTTCATATCCAGTTTTGAAGGGAAGGATGTTCTTGAGATTGCAGACGAGGAACTTTTTGGTATTCAAGATGCTCATTCGTTCTCTGAGTACCAACAAAAAATTTTAAACAAGGAAAAATCGGTATTGCTCAAGCTATCTGAGTTCCGTGTACTTAGTTTCCTCAGAATTTTCTTTACTTGCCCAAAAAACTCAATTGCATCTTGTTTTGAGCTCTTTGGCTCTACTGGATCGGAGGAAGCTAAGCGAGAAGGATATTACTTACTTCGTCAGTTAACAAACAGGCTTGATGATGCTATTGCTCATCCTAGGAATGGCGGAAATAGTGCAGTGACATCATCAGCAACATCCAGAGAAACAAGTAGCAAATGTAAGGGTCTTGTGGATGATGGCCTTGCAACATGCAGCAATCAAGTCTCGGACGACAGCTCTCTTGTTTTGAAGAACTGCTTATTAGGACTGGTACAATACCATATCTAACAATTTTCTTTTGATTAATTAGTCAGTTACTGTTTCCGTTTTCCCCTTTCATCTAAAAGCAATTATTCTCTGAGACTAATCCTTGTTGTTTTGTATTGGTTGAAACATGGGACCTCTTGTTCTGTGTCTATTTCTGTTATTATTTCAGTGCATCTACTTATCTGTTTCATGTTATTTTCTTTTTCCTTTTTCTGTTTAGAAGTAGTGTCGTTTCATGTTAGCTCATCATGAGAAGCTGGAATCAGTATATTGTGCTTCTTTTTTTCCTTGTTTTCTAGTATGGCAGATGACAGAAACCTAAACTCAAGGTTTAGATCTGAGACTTACTTGCTATATGGTTTCACAGATTACGAGCTCATCAGCTCACTAAGTAATTTTTGTCCATCATGAGATTTTTCAATTTGAATTCAATATTAGGGGGTTAGGTTTCTTCTGTTTTGGTCGGTTTCAGTTTAGAATTTTCGGAAGTTTGGTTCGGTGCTCGGTTTTCCAAAGAAAAACCCGATTAAACCGAATAACCGATCTTAAATATACTTATTGCATCATATCATTTGGTTTTGAAACTTACATGGAGAAACAAAAAAATTTAGGACTTAGGATTCCCGAGTAGAGGGAGGAAGGAAGATTGACTTGCCGTAATCGGAGATTTGTCGTTCTAACCAATCGACAGACACTAGATCTCTCTTTAACAATAACAACATGCCAGGATGCCTTTTCCATTGGAAATTGAAGTAGATTTTGGCTGTTTTAGTCATTATGTCTTTAAGTGCTTCTGATTTAGTTGTTTTCCGTCTGTTAAGAGTTTTCTTGGTAAATGAGTTTAGATTGACTGTCTAACGGCGGTCGTCTGAGGTACCTTTTACCGTCTACAGTGATGTAAAGGTTTCTTGGGTTTCTTCTTCTTCTTTCTTATGAAGAAAGTTTTACTTTTTTTTGAGTAAGGTAACAATATATTCACCAGCACCAAATTGGTACTGGTATCCAAAAAGAGAATGTACAAATCACAGAGGGACTTGTATCTTACAAGAATCTAAGAAATCTACAAGTGGTTCTGCATCCTCTATATAGTTCTCTTTACACCAGAGTTGAAAAGACAAAAACAATTCATCTTAATTCTTTGTATGGAACTAATTTTATCCTCAAAACATCTACAATTCCTTTCTGTCCACACCGTCCACCATATACATGCTGGCACCATTCTCCACCATAGCTTTTGACTCTTCCTTGTTTCAATATAATTCCAGCACCACAAAAGGTCCTTGGGCTTCTTTGGATCCATTGTATTCCTGTCAGGGTAAGGAATGACTGCCACAGAGTATCAGTTATCTTGCAATATAGAAAGAGATGAGTTATTGGTTTCTTTCTCCTTCTGACACAAGAAACATCTGGACGTCATAGGAATCCCCCTTCTCCGCAAAACTTCATGAGTGAGACAAGCTTATGAAGAAAGTTTTACTTTTTCAATAGAAAAATTTCTGATTCGGGGAATCACTTGAAGAAGACGACAGGCATCATTACAAAATTGTTTTAGGAGAAAACGAGGTCCAAATAGTTAAACCGAACTAAAAACCAAAATAACTGACCGAAATTTCAAAAACCAAAACGAACTGTCCGATTGCCCACCCCTAGATTCAATATAAGCTCCTCTTTTTTCTTTACTTAAATCCATCTCAAATTAAAAGTGTTGAATTATACATTTCAAATGTATTATCTGAATATTGGCTTTCTATTCTCTCAAAAGTTTATTTAAGGCGTTTCCCCTGCAGTACTACCTTAGTATTGTATATCAATAAGATTTTACCTTATAAGAAAAAAATATACAGTCACAACTTAGAGATCATTGCTTCATTTTCACCAAGTGCTCCATGTTTTTATTTAAATAATTCTTTTCCTTGTTAATTATCTCATAGATCTATATAGAAACATAGGAGCATTCTATTTGTTGAAGTTATATCGTGCTTAAAAGAAAAGGTGAAAGAACTTCTATAATATGGACACATCACTTGATCAAAAGGGTGAATTGAGCTCTATATCCTATGTTTCTCATGAATTGTTGTAAGATCTGGTTTGTTATAGTTCAACAGAAATAATGGAGGTTAAGGATACATACTTAAACCTTGGGGGCAGTTTTTGTTATTGAATTGTTCAACTAGTGGCATAACTTTCTCGCTGAAGTTATGTCTCCCATTAATAAATGAAACCCTGATTGCTATGAGGTGGAAAATAATGTCTGATGATCTTTTATTGATGGTCAATCCTTCAGTTTTGAAGTCAGTCATCTGGGGGAAAAGGTTTTTTTTATTTATTTATTTTTTATTTTTTTATGTTTTAACTGTCCCAGACCCCACTTTGTGGGATTATACTGGGTTTGTTGTTGTTGTAACTGTCCCTAGAAATTCGATGTTGTCACGAAGATTTCTCTGGAATTTTCGGAGTGTTAAACACTAAATTTCCATAAAGTATTGTCATCTTTCCTGTGGCGAAGGTGATAGTATGATTGATTTATTTGGTTTCCAAGGCTTTTGCTCAAGATGTGCACTCTTATTATGATTCATTTCTTTGGTCTCTAAGGCTTTTGCTCAAGATGCATTGTCTTTAAATCTCTTTATACAGGTCGTAGAGAAAGATAATTCTCTGATGAGTTGGATTTGCTCGAGGTTTAAGAAATTAAGTAAATCAGCATCCCCTCAAGTTGTTTCAGATATTTCCTCAGTTCTTGAAGGAATATTGCAGTCTTTCTTAGATGAAGTGAAGGCAGAAAAAATGCATGAGTATGGCGATGAGGATGGTTTGGGTCCCATAAAGTATGCTAGTGGTTACTCGGGTCACGAGCTATCTGCTAAAAAAGAAACTCATGAAGGTTCTCGAAGCCCAGCAATCCCTCTGGGAGAAAATCACCGTTCCAGTATGAAATCAAATACTGATAGTGGGGAGCATAGGCCGGTGGTTTTTGATTCTAAAGAGTCTGGAGTTCTACCGAGGCCTAAAGAGGTTTATAACCAGCAGATTCTTTCACCTATTGCTAGAACACCGTCGAACTTGAGAAGTGGTTCATCTGATTTAGGTCACCATGGTGGCCTGATGGAGAACCACCAAAATCCAAATATGGACTGTTCATTACCAGCCTCAAGATCATCAACTGGAGGCATGAGTTGTTCCATGGAGTCACCTATGCAACGTTTACCACTGCCTCATTCTTCCACAAATCAAGTTGTTTGGTACACTGATGGAGACCCAGCTGCCGCAGATATCTTTCCCGCTTCAAATCAGCTATGGTTGGGGTCTTTAGGCCCTGATGCATCTGAAGCTGCTGTCAGACATAAGTTTGAGATGTTTGGTCCAGTGTATCAATTTGCATTCTTTGCATTCAGAGGTTTTGCTTTGGTTGAGTACCAAAACATTATGGACGCGGTGAGAGTCAGGGAAATCATGCAGGGAACTTCTCCTTGGGGTGCTTGTCTTCGAATAAAGTTCTTGGATATAGGATTAGGAACCAAGGGGGCTATAAATGGTGTTGCCGTTGGTTCTAGTTGCTATATTTATGTTGGAAGTGTTCAGAACCATTGGATGAAGGATAATGTTATGCATGAGCTGAGAAAAGCACTTCAAAAAGGTCCTCGGATGGTTACTGATCTAGGCAGCGAAGGTGCATTGCTGATGGAGTTCGACACACCCGAGGAGGCCACAATTGCCATGAATCAGCTAAGGCACTGGCGTAAGGGAAGGAGTAACTGCAACCAGCCCCTAAACTTAGGTCCAGCTAATGCCACCGCGCATGCGGAAGGTGTAAGACCTAGCTCTGCCTCTGTTTATGTTGGTATTGGAAGCAATATTTGTACCAATAGTACTGTTGGGCCAAATCACTTCCAGAACATGCTTGAGAACCATTCTGACAGTCATGTTCCAAGAATGTCACGTCTATCTTCTTTGCTTTCGCATTTAAGTACCAAATATAATGTTACATACAATCCTGGCTATAAGAGTCATCACATGCCAGGGAACTGTGAAACTGGATTCTCGGGAGGAGATACAATGCACACAAATACAGTACGGATTAGCATTCCAAATGGTAGCTCCTTGTTTATCACAGAAGATGAGCTTTTGGCTATTTGTAATCTTGCCATTGACAACAAAGGTTCTATCATCAGGTTAATGAGGGAAAATATGCCTATGGGTTCTTGTTGGCTAGTTGAATGCAGCAGCATGGATTCTGCAAATACTCTCTTGAAGACCCTTCGTGATTGTCCTGGGTTATTCTTCCAGATAGAATTCAGGTATGTACATTAACCCCCCCCCCCCCCCAAGCCCCAAAACGGGGAAGGGGGAAAGAGTTCAGGTATGTAATTGCTTCGAGCTAATTGTCAGGTTTTAATTCACTCAACGCTGATAACTTTCAACCTCCTTGTTCTAGCGATATTTGATAGTTAGTTTATTATAGGTTTAAAGCGACAATTTGGTTTCTGTACTTTTCTAGTCTTTCCCACTCTGATTGGGAACAAGTCCTCTTGTTTTTGGACGAGTTTGTCTCTGTGTAGCGTGTAGTGGTCAAAAACTTACCTGTTAGTATTCCTTATATTTAAGATATGATTTACCACATAGCTATATCACTCAAGAGTGTTGGGGAATGTTCCATATCAAAAAAGAAAAGAAAAAAAAGGTGTTGGAGAATTTTAATGACATATATCATGGAAGTTACCTTTCCCGATAACAACCAGTATTTATTGAAAACCTGAGTGTACACAGATGATATGCCCTTCAATCTTTTACATGTTGAAATTTGCCCTTAGCAGTCCCTTGCAGCTCTGATCACGAGTGATACACTTGCGTGCATTGAATTCAGAAATAGGCATGTTTCTGGAAACCTTACCAAAACTTTTCTGTAACCTTTATAGACCTTTGGTGAAAAGTGATACACTTGAATTAGCAGCCACAGGTGTGGCCTTGCGGTCTTTGAAGTGGGTTGAGAACCATAAGTTCTTAGGTTCAAGTTCCAGCAGAGACAAAAACACTAGGTGGTTTCTTTGCATCTACCCAAGTCTTACTGGATAGAGTTACTTGGTACCTATGCTGGTGGGAGGTAGCAACTACCTCGTGAAATTAGTGTGCACAAGCTGGCCCGGACACCGTCGTTATAAAAGAAAAATAGTGTTTTCCCCCCTTAACAAACCTAGAAATTTATGAAAAGATCTGGAGTCATTTGAATGATTTGTCACATTTAAATTTCTAACACTCTTCTTATATTTTTCTCTTTTGGTTCCTCTATACCCAGATCCCACTAGTGGTATTCTACTGGGTCGTTGTTTTGGTTCCTGTAGACCTAGAGTGCTTTACATTGTGTTAAAAGCTTATGACGGTATTGCAATATGATCTGAGCTTAACAATTGAGCTTCTCTTCCTCTTGTTCAACAGTCATGCTGGGCAGCATCATTTCCCTGTCCCTGTAAAAAATGAAGGCAGTATTCTGGAACTCACATCACCCAGACTAAAACCAGAGCAAGGTAGCATGCCTCATGCTGGATATGCACCTCAGTCGAACTGGGCACCTATAGCAAGCAGAGGGATGCCCGAAGTTGGTACTGGAAAAGCTGATATGTTGGTTCCAACTCCATCACCTAGAGGTACTAGTCCATTACCCTAGTTGTGATCTTTCCAGTAGCAATTTGATGCTCATTGTCAGAGTTCTCCTGATGATTTCTGCAGGTAATAATATATTCTCTGGTGTTGTTAATGACATGTGGATGCACAGGAAATCTGAAGCAGAGCTTCATTCTAGACCGGCAATTGTTGCCTGCAATCCTGCACCTCCTCAATTGCCTACTAGACCACTACAGCCTATTCAAGGACCTCCTACCGTGCCGCCACCAGTTCAAGCACTTCCTCCTGCAGCAGCACAGCCAATTCAAGGACCTCCTATTGCACCACCACAGCAAGCACAACCGCCGTCCTTTGGGCACCCAATGTACTTCCCCCCTACTGGGTGGGATTCACGTGGTCTGAACCATAACTTGCCTCCAAAGCCAATTCCATCTGGTGCACTTCCTACTAATCTTCACCATTGTTCAGTTGCACCACCATTTGTACCTGCTTCTGTGACTCCTCTGTCACAGATGCAAGGCACCTCCATGCCACCATTTGATCATATGTTTCCTGTGCCGGTTGTTCGACCACCAGTGACGTCATTACCACCACCACCACCTCAGCTTGACTCATTACCCCCATTACCTCCACCTGTCTTGCAGCCTCCATTACCTTCATCCCCGCCTCCACCACCTTATCCTGACCCACCTAATATTCCTCCTCCACCTAGTTCCCCACCTCCCCCGCCACCTCCATTATCGGAATCTTCAAATTTGGTTAGTTCTGAACCCTACTTACAGTATCAGTGGCAGGGCTCCTTGAGTAAAAGTGGAGTTCATTACTGTACAATTTATGCACAAAGAGTAGAATCGGATGTTTGCAGGTATTCAAATGCCAATGCTGAGCCCACAGAGTAAGGACTTCAGTGCCTTTGATGTTTTCATAATTGATTTGTAAATATTCTGTTTCTTACTCCCCAAGAGCAAGTTGGGTAGTTCTTGGAGGGAAGGATGCCGGGGGTCTATTTGGAAACAGCCTCTTTACCTTAGGGTAGGGGTAAGGTCTGCGTACACATTACCCTCCCCAGACCCCACTAAGTGGGATTATACTGGGTTGTTGTTGTTGTTGTTGTTGTTGTAAAGTGGAAATGTTTGCAGATGGCCTGCTAAGTTGGATATGACCAAACGCACGGATTTTCGGCATGTCAAATCAACATTTTGTAGTACACCACCCCACAAAGTGAGTCCTTTGAACATTATTAAGGACGCTCTGCATCTCTCTCTCTCTCTCTCTCTCTCTCTCTCTCTCTCTCTCACACACACACACACACACACACATATATATATATATATATAGCACATATTAACACCTTTTGATAATTGCTACAGTCATCTCTAACATATAATGTTTTGCAGCTTTACTCTTTGTATATCTGTGCCATATCTTTACCTGTTCTAACATTTCTACTTTCTTGTTCAAATTATTGTGACACAGAAGGAGATATGCTGGTTGCTGCCTTCTTCTCCAGTGGATCACAAGGGCGTAAGTTAATCATGCTCTCCTTCAGTTTTCATTCCAGATGAGTGTAGTCATGATGTATGCTAGATGGTATATGAAGAAATGTTTTTGTGTATCTTCCAAATTAGTTGTTATCACCTTGATTTGTGCGTGTATTTTTGCCTAAAATGGGAACTAAATAGAATTTCCAAAGAAATCATTTTAGGAGGATCCTTTTTTTTTCTTTCCAAAAGATCCACCAGGTTGGTAGGATTTAGGAGTAGCCCTAACTTGTATATAAATCAAATAACAGAAGTACATGGAGGAGGACATAAACCATAGCCTCCAGAGTATGATGAACAGTGCTGCTAGGCATTCCTACGCAAAAATGCAAAAGAGTTGTAGCTAAGATATGGGAGGACTCCTCCATTACAATATTTGAAGAGTCAAACTATAAAGCACAAAGCAAAACAGTTTAAGTGCATAACATATATAAGATCCTTCATCTCAGCCATTTTAGAAGGAGGATCTAGATATAGAAATTTGGACTTTTTCCTCAGCTGTTTGCTAAAACATTATCCAACTTTTCCCACTGGTTTTATCCATGACTTGCTATATGGGTTCAGATATGGACCTTAAGGAGATTTTTTCTGCATTTACTTTTTACTTTTCAAATTTTCTATTTTTTGCAACAATTGCGAAGTTGTTATAACTGGAAGCGATTTAGAGGACTAAAGTGTAGTAACTTGCTTTGCAGTTTCAAGATTTTATATCATACCTGAAGCAGAGGGAATGTGCTGGTGTAATTAAAATTCCAGCCATAAACTCAATGTGGGCAAGGCTTCTCTTCATCCTTCCACAGTCATCTGAGACCTGCTCAATGCTCTCAGTTGTGCCTAATCCATCTCTTTGTCTAATTGGTCTGGTGTTGCCTAAAGAAACAAACTTTGAATGGGTTTGATGTTAGTATTTGTGGGCAATACCGCTTCGGAAAAAGGATGGACGTGACGCTAATTGCCTAATGCTGCTCCTCGCCAGGTTTTCTTCAGCTTTTTCCATGATTTTCATAATGGCATTTCCCAGAACTTTGGTGAACGCCCATGGATCACAAAGATATTCCCGATGGGCATTCAGTTCTGATTTGCAGTTGCAGCAATGTGGGACGGGCCGATAGTGAGTTGCTGGCAGGTATCAATCTGATATACATTATGGGCAATAGATCAACTCCTCATTCTGTTCAACCGCTGTCATCTAGTGTGAGATAGTTACTGAGAAGTTAATGTTACTTTAATGTAGGTAACTCAAAGATCATTTCATTGATATTGCACCCAGTTGGTGCCAACTCAATGTAGTAATACTGTAGTAGCCATGAAGTTGGAGGAAAGCATCAGGAATGAATTGAGTGTCTTGTTTGTAGGGGAGTCTTCTGTAATTAGAATCTGCTAAGCCTTTTCTTCTTTCTTTCTTATCTCCGTTTATAGTGGAGTGACATTATTGATGTCCATGTAAGCATAGTAGAATATGACTGTACGTAAAGTGTTAAGAAAAAAATTAGCTGCTCGAATGTCAACTAGTTGGTGCTGGCTTCCCTATGGATGGACTGCTGGTATGTAGCTCGGTCTCCGCAAGACGTTCTAATTTTTGGTAGTATGCCATGTGCGTAAAGTACTATGTATTGGGTTGCAAAATTCTTTCTATTTTCGTAAGACCCATGTTCCCTTGTTACCGCTTGACCTGAGTTCAGACTAAGATAAATCGAAGTGTATGATTATAATCTTATCAAAGGAAACTAAAATTGAGATTAAAAGGAAAATAAAAGCATTCAACTCTATTATACATTATCAAATAATTGTCCGACTTTGTGTTTGAATCTGATGTAAACTAGTAGTCGAGTTAGCTCTTTGCTGACGTCGACTCTTGTACAATGTCCGGTTGCTGCTCATGTCTCCGGTCCGGCTTAGCAGCCTCAATGGCGGCTGAGGTTATTATCAATCTTGAGCGTGCTAAGGGGTCGTTTGGTAGGGTATATAAGAATAGTGCTGGAAAAGGTGTATTAAAAATGCATGGATTAGTTGGGGCATTAGGTATGTAGAAATTATTTCTTATCGACTGTTAGGTGTGGTGTATTAAAATTAAAATGCATTGCATAATTTCTAAGAAAATTAGTTGTTTACAAAAATACCATCCATATGCTTTAGCCTTAAGAGACTTTATAAACAATTTCGTCTTTAACCATGCTAATGCATGCATTAATAGCATTGGCATTGCTAATACCATGGTTTGCTATTAGTTATGCATATAATAATATCAAATAGGTTGTATAATTAATACTTGCCTTAGTAGTACATAGATTGAAAAAGTATACCAAACAAGGGATTAGTAATACCAAAAGCTAATGCATGCATAATTGTTTTTAATGCATTCTACAAAACTGAAGGGTATATCATCGGCTCATTTCACTCTCAAACAATAGTAGGCACTGAAAATAGCTTGCAGCCATCTTCACTGGAAAGGAAAATTTGTTTGACCTAAAAGCGTAAATCTTGGGCTAAACTAACTATTTTTATATATTGAGAGGTTAAACCTAGTTAATGATAATATCCCTAGATTTATAATCTGTTAACACAAATAACGTAGAAGAGTGCTGATGGGGGATTAAGTGCAGTGTGCATTTAATATTTCAAACGGTTTGAGTAACGAGAGATAAATGTCAACTAGCAAATAACAATAAATGGTATTAACGTAAATAAAGAGAATGATCCACCCAATATTGAATGAGCTGGACGATTCTTCTTTCTGATAGTGATGAATGATAAGCTGTAACGACCCGACCGGTCGTTTTAGAAAATTACGCCCCAATCCCTAATTTAACTGTTCCCCTAAGTTCATTTCTACTATTGTGGTTTGCCGGGAGAGTCGGTTCTGAAAATTTGAGCATTTTGGGACACTTAGTCCCTAAATAAGAGCTTTGAAGCTAGAAAATGGCCCGTAGGCGGGACAGCGTTAAGACGATCTCGGAACGGAAATCCGATGGTTCCATTAGCTCCGTTAGGTGATTTCGGGGTTGGGAGCGCGTTCGGAATGTATTTTGGAGGTCCGTAGCTCAATTAGGCTTGAAATGCCGAAGGTTGAAATTTTGGCGAATCCGAACGATAGGTGAGATTTTTATCCGAGGGTCGGAATGGAATTCCGACAATTTCCTGTAGCTTCATTATGTGATTTTGGATATGTCCGCAAATTTTTAGGTCATTCGGAAGTCGTTTGGTCGGGTTTTAGATCGAATGTGAAATTGGGAGAGTTTTTAGAAATTTAGGCTTGAATTCGATGTGAATTATGAGTTTTGATGTTGTTAGACGTGTTTCGAGGATTGGAACAAGTTCGAATAAGGTATTAGGATGTGTTGGTGTGTTTGGATGAGGTCCCGGGGGCCTCGGGGTGGTTTCGGATGGTTAAACGGGAGAAAATCATGGAAATTGCACGTTAAGAAATTCTGCCTCTGTTATTTTCGCCCCTGCGGAAATGGAACCGCAGAGGCGAGTCCGCTGAAGCGGAAATTGGAGCGCGGAAGCGGACAGGAGCGCAGGGGCGGACCTTGTCCGCAGGAGCGTCCTCGCAGGTGCGAGGATGTGGACCGCAGAAACGGTCAGGAGACGAGGGGGGATCTCGCAGAAGCGGACAAGCCTCCGCTTAGGCGAGTCCGCAGAAGCGGGTTTTTGTTCGTAGGAGCGGAGAGTTCCGCAGGAGCGGACCTCTGTCCGCAAGAGCGGCTTCGCGGAAGCGGCTTTAGGCTCGCAAAAGCGAAATTGGCCAGCCAGGCCTGGGCTTCGCAGAAGCGACAAAATGTCGCGGAAGCGGATCCGCAGAAGCGGAATTTCGTCCGCATAAGCGGAAATCCCAGAGAGTTAATTATATCAGAAGTTAGAAATTTCAGAAACATTTCCAAACTTTGAGGGCTCGGCTTAAGGGGCGATTTGGGCGATTTTGAAGGGAGATTCAAGGGTTTCTTCAGGTAATCAATTATGGACTCCAATTATGATTGTTGTTGATAATATTATGCAAGTTTTTCATGAAAATGGAGGAAATTGGGTAATTAATGGGGGTTTTCACCCTAGACCAAAACCTTTAGAAAATCAAGGTTTTGAGTGGGCAAATGGAGTCCGAATTTGATAAACTTTATATGCTTAGACTCGTATTGAAACAAGGATTCCGAATATATAACTTTCGTGATTTTTTCGATAAGCGTACCGAAAGTCGGGTTTTGGCAACTTGTGGGTTTTGGTGAATTTTTAGTTATTTTGATTGGGTAATGCCCAATTGGCCTATTTTGATGTGATTCTATTGATTTTTATCAAATACTACACTTGTGGAGGCCGACATTCGCGGCAAGAGGGTCATTTCTTAGCGGTTTCGTACCGGAATTGAGGTAAGTGGCTTGTCTAACTTCGTGTGGGGGACTTTCACCCCTAGGATATTATTGTGATACTTTAAATACCTTGTACGCGAGGTGACGGGCGTGTACATGCGCTGGTTGTTGAACACACACTTTACTCAAAATGTTCAATTAGTGATATTACTGTTTTTAGTTGTTAAATCGATATTCCTACCCGGTAGTAGTTAGAAAAGCATGATTAGATAGAATCTAACTGTCTAGTTGCTTAATTGACTTACTTGAGTTTTCATGGTAATCGCTGGCGCTGTTCATCGGCAAAGTAATCATTAGGCATATTATACTTCTCTCTGTGTAATTCCTTTACTTGCTGTGGTTTTGGACTACGGGTTCGATTCCCGAGATCCTGATATTATTGAAATGTGGACTACGGGTTCGATTCCCGAGATCCTAATATTATTGAAATGTGGACTACGGGTTCGATTCCCGAGATCCTGATATTATTGAAATGTGGACTACGGGTTCGATTCCCGAGATCCTGATATTATTGAAATGTGGACTACGGGTTCGATTCCCGAGATCCTGATATTATTGAAATGTGGACTACGGGTTCGATTCCCGAGATCCCGATATTATTGAAATGTGGACTACGGGTTCGATTCCCGAGATCCTGATATTATTGAAATATGGACTACGGGTTCGATTCCCGAGATCCCGAGATTATTGAAATGTGGACTACGGGTTCGATTCTCGAGATCCCGAGCTTATTGAAATATGGACTGCGGGTTCGATTCCCGGAGATCCCGAGTTATTGAGATATTATTGAGACATGGGTTGCGGGTTCGATTCCCGGAGACCCGGGGTACTGAGAATGGGACTGTGGGTTCAATTCCCACACATCCTGGATTTGTTTATTTGAGTTGGTTATTTGTTATTAGCTTGATTGTAGACAGTTTCGAGTAAACATCGTAATGTTGTTATTTCGGAAATTATTGTTATTATCTCTTAAACTGTGTATTTTGTTATCATCATATTATTATTGTTTCTCAGATAGAGCCCCGACCTTCCTCGTCACTACTCCATCGAGGTTAGACTTGGCACTTACCGAGTACCGCCGTGGTGTACTCATGCTACTCTTCCGCACACTTTTGTTGTGCGGATCCAGGGTACATCGGAGCAGGCTCGTACTAGGTGATTCTGCAGCTTTCGGGAGACTTCGAGGTATGATCCGCTACGTCCGCGGATCCGGAGGCTTCCTTCTATTCTAGTATTACTAGTTGACATTTTTTTCATTTCGTTGTTAGATACTCTTTACACATAGAGCCACAATTGTATTTCTCTTTTAGTCCGTGTTACCGTGGGGTTCCGGATCTTGGTAGTGTTTTATTTATTGTGTGATGGATGTATGTGTCAAGCGGCACGGATTACATACCTTTTATGTTATCTTCCGCTGTTTCTTATTTAAGTATTTATAACTTATAGATTTCGCAACGTGTTAGGCTTGCCTAGTCGTGGGGACTGGGTGCCATCACGACATGTTCACAATTGGTGAACTAGGGTCGTGACAAGTTGGTATCAGAGCTCTAGGTTCATAGGAGTCACGGGACACGGACCGGTTACTTAGAGTCTCGCTGATCGATACGGAGACGTCTGTATTTATCTACGAGGGGCTATGTAACCGTTTAGGAAACTCTTCATTTCTTTTGGATTCCTTGTCGTGCGACATTTTTGGCATCAAAAATCTAAACTACTGCTTTCTATTCTCTCACAGATGGTGAGGACACGATCTACTCGCGATGATCAGGTACCCGCGCCCCCTGTTGCCGCCGTCGGAGGCCGGGGCCGAGGTAGAGGACGAGGACGCGCCTGAGGTGCAGCCACAGCACCCGCGCGCGCCGCCGCTGAGGTGTCACAGGTAGACCAGGTTGGAGCGCAAGCACCTGGTACACCGACTACAGCTGCTACTACTCCAGCGCTACAGGAGACCCTGGCCCAGTTCATGAGTATGTATACCACTTTAGCTCAGGCAGGACTGCTTCCTCTCGTCGCAGCTACATCCCAGGCCGGGGGAGGGGCCCAGACTCCCGCAGCCGTTACACCGGAGCAGCGTGTGCCAGTGGGACAGGTTCCAGATGTTTTGGTTATGCCTCCTGCTGCCCCAGCACAGTCCGGAGGTGGACCAGCTGCCTCTGAGGACGAGCAGCGTAGATTGGAGAGGTTCAAGAAATATGACCCTCCAGTGTTTAGTGGTTTGGCTTCAGGTGATGCATTGGGTTTTCTGGAGGAGTGTCATCGTATTCTTCGTACTATGGGGATTGTGGAGACCAGCGGGGTTTCCTTCACTGCTTTTCAGTTTCGTGGGGCCGCTTATGATTGGTGGCACATATATGAGTTGGATAGTCCAGAGGAGTCTGCTTCATTGACTTGGACGCGGTTTTCAGATCTGTTTTTGAGGGAGTTTGTTCCACAGAGCCTTAGGGATTCTTGGCGCTCGGAGTTTGAGCGGTTGCGACAGGGCTCCATATCAGTATCGGAGTATGCTATCAGTTTCACCCGCCTAGCCAGGCATGCACCGGCTTTGGTAGCCACGGTTCGGGAGCGAGTGCGGAGATTTATTGAGGGCCTTGTTCCGCCTATCCGATCCAGCATGGCCAGAGAGCTTGAGACAGATATATCTTATCAGCAAGCAGTTAGCATTGCCAAGAGGATCGAGAGTATGCTCCCTAGAGAGCGGAGAGAGAGAGAGAGGCCAAAAGGTCTCGTGAGTCGGGCCATTTCTCTGGTGCCCGCACTTCATCAGCCGGTCATTTTGGCAGAGGTTATTCCGGTCGACCGGTTCACTCGGCATTGCCCGCAGCCGGTAGTACTCCGGGCCTTCCAGCATCTCGGGAGCCTTATTATGCTCCCCCAGTTTCCAGTGCACCTCCTGCGCGGGGTCCTTCCAGGGGTCAGACTAGTGGGGGTGAGGCTGGTCAGTCACAGCCACCGCGTCCTCCCAGAGCTTGTTTTCAGTGCAGGGATACTCGCCACCTGGTTAGGGAGTGCCCCAGGCGCAGGAGAGGAGCCCCTCATCAGTCATCACGGCATTCGCGTGGTTCTCAGGGCCAGCAGGCTATCATTCCAGCCCCAGCTGCCACTCCACCTGCCCAGTCAGCTAGGGGCGGGGGTCAGGGTTCCAGAGGCCGCCCTCGAGAGGGGGGACAGGCCAGATTCTATGCTATTCCCGATCGCGATGGCGCTGTTGCATCTGATTCTATTATCACAGGTATTATTCTGGTTAGTCACAGGGAGGCATCGGTTCTATTCGACCCTGGTTCCACTTTTTCATATGTGTCTTCTTACTTTGCTTCTCATCCGGGTGTGCCTCGGGATTCTTTGAGTGCCCCCATTTATGTTTCCACTCCGGTGGGTGATTCTTTGGTTGTGGACCGCGTATATCGGTCGTGTTTGATTACCATCTGTGATTTTGAGACCAGAGCGGATCTATTGCTGCTTGGGATGGTCGATTTTGATATTATTCCGGGCATGGACTGGTTGTCGCCCCATTATGCTATTCTTGATTGTCACGCTAAGACCGTGACGCTGGCTATGCCAGGCATTCCACGTATTGAGTGGAGTGGTACTCTAGATCACACCCCTAGCCGTGTTATTTCTTTTCTCAAAGCTCAGCGTATGGTTGAGAAGGGGTGTGCTGCTTATCTAGCCTATGTGCGGGACGTCAGTGTTGACACTCCCTCTATTGATTCTGTTCATGTGGTACGTGACTTTGCTGATGTATTTCCAGCTGATCTTCCGGGCATGCCGTCCGACAGAGATATTGACTTTGCTATTGACTTGTTGCCGGGCACTCAGCCCATCTCTATTCCACCGTACCGTATGGCTCCTCCCGAGTTAAAGGAGTTGAAGGATCAGTTACAGGAGTTATTGGGCAAGGGTTTTATTCGACCCAGTGTTTCGCCTTGGGGTGCTCCTGTATTGTTTGTGAAGAAAAAGGACGGTTTTATGCATATGTGTATTGACTATCGTCAGCTGAACAAGGTTACAGTGAAGAACCGATATCCTTTGCCCCGTATTGATGATTTATTTGACCAACTACAGGGCGCACATGTGTTTTCTAAGATTGATTTGCGCTCTGGGTATCACCAGCTGAAGATTCGGGAGCCAGATATCCCGAAGACTGCCTTCAGGACCCGGTATGGTCACTATGAGTTCCTCGTGATGTCTTTTGGGTTGACTAATGCCCCAGCAGCCTTTATGCATTTGATGCACAGTGTGTTCAGGCCTTATCTGGACTCGTTCGTGATTGTCTTCATTGATGATATTCTAGTATATTCTCGGAGTCGGGAACAGCACGAGCAGCATTTAAGAATAGTGCTTCAGATCCTGAGGGAGAAGCAGCTTTATGCCAAGTTCTCTAAATGTGAATTCTGGTTGAGTTCGGTGGCATTTTTGGGCCACGTGGTATCGAGTGATGGTATTCGAGTAGATCCGAGGAAGGTGGAGGCCGTGCAGAGTTGGCCCAGACCCTCCTCCGCTACTGAGATTCGCAGTTTCCTTGGTTTGGCGGGCTATTACCGTCGTTTCGTAGAGGGGTTCTCTTCGATTGCAGCACCTATGACTAGATTGACCCAAAAGGGTGCCCCTTTCAGACGAGTGTGAGGCGAGCTTTCAGAAGCTCAAGACAGCTTTGACTTCGGCCCCTATATTGATGTTGCCTACAGGTTCGGGGTCCTATACTGTATATTGTGATGCCTCACGAGTGGGACTCAGTGCGGTATTGATGCAGGACGGTAGGGTGATCGCCTACGCGTCAAGACAGCTGAAGGTGCATGAGAAGAACTACCCTGTTCATGATTTGGAACTAGCTGCCATTGTTCACGCCTTGAAAATTTGGCGTCATTATTTATATGGGGTTCCTTCCGAGATCTACACTGATCACCGGAGCTTGCAGCACTTGCTTAAGCAGAAGGACCTGAACATGTGTCAGAGGAGATGGCTGGAACTACTGAAGGACTATGATATTACTATTCTCTATCATCCGGGCAAGGCTAATGTGGTTGCCGATGCCTTGAGTCGTCGGGAAGAGAGTTTGGGGAGTTTAGCATATCTACCAGTCTCGGAGAGGCCTATGGCGATGGATGTTCAGGCTTTGGCCAATGCAGTTTGTTAGACTGGATCTTTCGGAGCCCAGCCGGGTTCTAGCTTGTGTGGTTTCTCGGTCTTCTCTATTTGACCGCATCGGGGAGCGTCAGTTCGACGACCCTCATTTGCTTGTCCTTCAGGATAGAGTTCGGCGTGATGATGCTCGAGATGTTACCATCGGGGATGATGGAGTCATGAGGATGCGGGGGCGTATCTGTGTGCCCAATGTAGATGATCTTCGAGAGCTGATTCTAGCAGAGGCCCATAGTTCGCGGTATTCCATCCATCCGGGTGCCGCGAAGATGTATCAGGACTTGAAACAACATTACTGGTGGAGGCGGATGAAGAGGGATATAGTTGATTATGTTTCTAGATGCCTCAACTGCCAGCATGTGAAGTATGAACATCAGCGTCCGGGTTGATTGATGCAGCAGATTGAGATTCCAGAGTGGAAATGGGAGCGCATCACCATGGACTTTGTATCTGGACTTCCACGGATCGTTAGGAAGTTTGATTCCATTTGGGTTATTGTGGATCGGCTGACCAAGTCCGCCCATTTTATACCGGTGAGCACTACTTATTCATCGGAGCGACTGGCGGAGATCTATATCAGGGAGATAGTTCGGCTGCATGGTATTCCAGTTTCCATCATTTCAGATAGAGGCACTCAGTTCACTTCACGGTTCTGGAGAGCTGTACAGCAGGAGTTAGGTACTCGGGTGGAGCTGAGCACAGCATTTCACCCCCAGACTGATGGGCAGTCCAAGCGCACTATTCAGATTTTGGAGGATATGCTCCGTGAGTGCGTGATTGAGTTTGGAGGTTCATGGGATCACTTCTTGCCACTGGCGGAGTTTGCTTATAACAACAGCTACCAGTCTAGTATTCAGATGGCACCGTACGAGGCCCTATATGGTAGGAGGTGCAGGTCTCCCGTGGGTTGGTTTGAGCCGGGCGAGGCCGGGTTGCTAGGTACTGATATGGTTCAGGAGGCTATGGACAAGGTCAAGGTGATTCAGGACAGACTTCGTGCGGCCCAGTCTAGACAGAAGAGTTATGCGGACAAGAAGGTTCGCGATGTGGCTTTTATGGTTGGTGAGCGGGTTATGCTTCGAGTCTCGCCCATGAAGGGCGTTATGAGGTTTGGAAAGAAAGGGAAGCTGAGTCCTAGATTTATTGGCCCTTTTGAGATTTTGAGGCGTGTTGGGGAGGTTGCTTATGAGTTGGCCTTACCTCCCAGCCTAGCCGGAGTTCACCCCGTATTTCATGTCTCCATGCTCCGGAGATACCACGGTGACCCGTCGCATGTGTTGGATTTCACATATGTTCAACTAGACAAGGATCTGTCTTATGTTGAGGAGCCAGTAGCCATTCTAGACAGGCAAGTCAGAAAGCTAAGGTCAAAGAACATCGCTTCGGTAAAGGTTCGGTGGCGGGGCCAGCCGGTCGAGGAGGCGACTTGGGAGACCGAGCAGGATATGCGCAGCCAGTACCCTCATCTTTTCACTACTCCAGGTATGTTTTTATGCTCGTTCGAGGACGAACGAATCTTTAAGTGTGGGAAGATGTAACGACCCGACCGGTCGTTTTAGAAAATTACGCCCCAATCCCTAATTTAACTGTTCCCCTAAGTTCATTTCTACTATTGTGGTTTGCCGGGAGAGTCGGTTCCGAAAATTTGAGCATTTTGGGACACTTAGTCCCTAAATAAGAGCTTTGAAGCTAGAAAATGGCCCGTAGCCGGGACAGCATTAAGACGATCTCGGAACGGAAATCCGATGGTTCCATTAGCTCCGTTAGGTGATTTCGGGGTTGGGAGCGCGTTTGGAATGTATTTTGGAGGTCCGTAGCTCAATTAGGCTTGAAATGCCGAAGGTTGAAATTTTAGCGAATCCGAACGATAGGTGAGATTTTTATCCGGGGGTTGGAATGGAATTCCGACAATTTCTGTAGCTTCATTATGTGATTTTGGATATGTCCGCAAATTTTCAGGTCATTCGGAAGTCGTTTGGTCGTGTTTTAGATCGAATGTGAAATTCGGAGAGTTTTTAGAAATTTAGGCTTGAATTCGATGTGAATTATGAGTTTTGATGTTGTTAGACGTGTTTCGAGGATTGGAACAAGTTCGAATAAGGTATTAGGATGTGTTGGTGTGTTTGGATGAGGTCCCGGGGGCCTCGGGGTGGTTTCGAATGGTTAAACGGGAGAAAATCATGGAAATTGCAGGTTAAGAAATTCTGCCTCTGTTATTTTCGCCCCTGCGGAAATGGAACCGCAGAGGCGAGTCCGCTGAAGCGGAAATTGGAGCAAGGAAGCGGACAGGAGCGCAGGGGCGGACCTTGTCCGCAGGAGCGTCCTCGCAGGTGCGAGAATGTGGACCGCAGAAATGGTCAGGAGACGAGGGGGGGATCTCGCAGAAGCGGACAAGCCTCCACTTAGGCGAGTCCGCAGAAGCGGGTTCTTGTTCGTAGGAGCGGAGAGATCCGCAGGAGCGGACCTCTGTCCGCAGGAGCGGCTTCGCGGAAGCGGCTTTAGGCTCGCAAAAGCGAAATTGGCCAGCCAGGCCTGGGCTTCGCAGAAGCGACAAAATGTCGCGGAAGCGGATCCGCAGAAGCGGAATTTCGTCCGCAGAAGCGGAAATCGCAGAGAGTTAATTATATCGGAAGTTAGAAATTTCAGAAACATTTCCAAACTTTGAGGGCTCGGCTTAAGGGGCGATTTGGGCGATTTTGAAGGGAGATTCAAGGGTTTCTTCAGGTAATCAATTATGGACTCCAATTATGATTGTTGTTGATAATATTATGCAAGTTTTTCATGAAAATGGAGGAAATTGGGTAATTAATGGGGGTTTTCACCCTAGACCAAAACCTTTAGAAAATCAAGGTTTTGAGTGGGCAAATGGAGTCCGAATTTGATAAACTTTATATGCTTAGACTCGTATTGAAACAAGGATTCCGAATATATAACTTTCGTGATTTTTTCGATAAGCGTACCGAAAGTCGGGTTTTGGCAACTTGTGGGTTTTGGTGAATTTTGAGTTATTTTGATTGGGTAATGCCCAATTGGCCTATTTTGATGTGATTCTATTGATTTTTATCAAATACTACACTTGTGGAGGCCGACATTCACGGCAAGAGGGTTATTTCTTAGCGGTTTCGTACCGGAATTGAGGTAAGTGGCTTGTCTAACTTCGTGTGGGGGACTTTCACCCCTAGGATATTATTGTGATACTTTAAATGCCTTGTACGCGAGGTGACGGGCGTGTACATGCGCTGGTTGTTGAACACACACTTTACTCTAAATGTTCAATGAGTGATATTACTGTTTTTAGTTGTTAAATCGATATTCCTACCCGGTAGTAGTTAGAAAAGCATGATTAGATAGAATCTAACTGTCTAGTTGCTTAATTGACTTACTTGAGTTTTCTTGGTAATCGCTGGCGCTGTTCATCGGCAAAGTGATCATTAGGCATATTATACTTCTCTTTGTGTAATTCCTTTACTTGCTGTGGTTATGGACTACGGGTTCGATTCCCGAGATCCTGATATTATTGAAATGTGGACTACGGGTTCGATTCCCGAGATCCCGATATTATTGAAATGTGGACTACGGGTTCGATTCCCGAGATCCTGATATTATTGAAATGTGGACTACGGGTTCGATTCCCGAGATCCTAATATTATTGAAATGTGGACTACGGGTTCGATTCCCGAGATCCTGATATTATTGAAATGTGGACTACGGGTTCGATTCCCGAGATCCTGATATTATTGAAATGTGGACTACGGGTTCGATTCCCGAGATCCTGATATTATTGAAATGTGGACTACGGGTTCGATTCCCGAGATCCTGATATTATTGAAATGTGGACTACGGGTTCGATTCCCGAGATCCTGACTTATTGGTAGGGACTGCGGGTTCGATTCCCGGAGATCCTGAGTTATTGAGATATTATTGAGACATGGGATGCGGGTTCGATTCCCGGAGACCCAGGGGTACTGAGAATGGGACTGTGGGTTCAATTCCCACGGATCCTGGATTTGTTTATTTGAGTTGGTTATTTGTTATTAGCTTGATTGTAGACAGTTTCAGTAAACATCGTAAATGTTGTTATTTTGGAAATTTTGTTGTTATCTGTTAAACTGTTTATTTTGTTATCATCATATTATTATTGTTTCTCAGTAGGGCCCTGACCTTCCTCGTCACTACTCCATCGAGGTTAGGCTTGGCACTTACCGAGTACCGCCGTGGTGTACTCATGCTACTCTTCTGCACACTTTTGTTGTGCAGATCCAGGTACATCAGAGCAGGCTCGTACTAGGTGATTCTGCAGCTTTCTGGGAGACTTCGAGGTATGATCTGCTACGTCCGCGGATCCGGAGGCTTCCCTTCTATTCTAGTATTACTAGTTGACATTTTTTTCATTTCGTTGTTAGATACTCTTTACACATAGAGCCACAGTTGTATTTCTCTTTTAGTCTGTGTTACCGTGGGGTTCCGGATCTTGGTAGTGTTTTATTTATTGTGTGATGGATGTATGTGCCAAGCGGCACGGATTACATACCTTTTATGTTATCTTCCGCTGTTTCTTATTTAAGTATTTATAACTTATAGATTCCGCAACGTGTTAGGCTTGCCTAGTCGTGGGGACTGGGTGCCATCACGACATGTTCACAATTGGTGAACTAGGGTCGTGACACAAGCAAATTCTAGAATGTTCGATATATTATCCGATCTGATGGAAAAGTATTGAATAACGGATGATAGAATCTTAATGAAAAGGCAATATTTGTATCTTTCCTAAAGAGAGAGTCTTCTTCTCAAAAAGTGTTCTTATCAAAATAAATTTTACATGTCTTTCCCCTAATCTCTCTTTCTATTCATATGGAACAAACCTAGTCAACCTTGAAAGTACAAGTAAAGAGAATATTCAATAAAATATTCTCATAAAGATCATATTATAAAAACTAGCCATTAATACTGCCCTTGATACTTGACCTTGGTCGTTATTGGATGCCCGTCTATGACCCCCACTGTCTACTAGTCGACCTCGGCTACATCACTTGTCGTAATAGTACTTCATGCTAAATCTCCTTGAGGCAGATTTTGACTTGTACAGTTAGTCCGTCGCTTATTGAGGTCGACCCTGGATTATACCTGTCAAACAGGCCGGGTTAGCCCGGTTTCAGACCGGCCCAGACCGGTAAAAATCGAAACCGGCCCGGACCGGTAACTATGGGGCCGGGTGGGCTGGGTTGGAGGGGATTAGGGGTTTGGTCCATTTATTTTTATGTAACGAGTAACCGGACATATTAGGACCTATCCGGATGAACAATGTTCTTTTCCGATTAAATCGGTCCGGAACCAGCCTAGTTCAACGGCTAAATTTTTTTTTTCATTTTCTGTGCAGGTGGGGCCCACTGACCGTTGGCAATGGTCAGATTCTTGAAGAATCCGTTGGCCAACGCATATATTGAAGAAATAGCTTTTTTTTTTTTTTTAATTTTTAACCCTTTTTGATTTTACAAAAATAACCTTATGTAAAACTATAAATACCCCCCCCCCATCTTCTTCATTTCTTACTCAAACTTTATTTCTCTTTCTCAATTTCTCCCATTCTCCTATTCTCCTATTCTCTAATTATCAAGTTCAAGTCTTAATTTCCTCATTTCATCTTCTAATTTTATTTAGCTCACTTTTGTTGAATAGTTAAATTTAAATTATAGTATTTTATCATTCGGGTTTTGAACTTCAAGTTGGAATACTTGCTTGACGTTTGTTCGTGGTAACATCGAAATTGCATAACCAAGTGCTCAATTTATTGTCTTATTCGGTACACTCCCTCCAACTCTTTCTCTTATCTAATATTTTAATTGTATATTTATTTTGTGCTTATTCTTTAATTTTTACAATATGTTTAGTGCTGCTAATAGAGCGTGTAAAAAAATTACTGGTAGAAGAAATAAAAATAGAGGTAATTCTTCAGCATCTGGTAGTAATTGTACCCCCAATATCTATTGTTCCTGAAACATCGCCTAATGAAAATATAGATTATGAACAATTACAAGAAGATTATGGAATAGAAGATAATGAATTAGAAATTGAAGATGAGATACCTGCTACACCTACTAGTGATGGGTTGTTAGTGTTGGAGTTGCTACAAGGGGTGGTGGTCGTGGCACTAGTAGTAGACTACCTGTGGCTCCGACGACTAATCGTAGAAAAAGAAGTAAGGTTTAGATTTTTTTTGTAAAGGTGATTTTAAACATTTGACTGGAGGAAATTTAGGGGGAACATGAACGCGTAGTAGACATATGAGAGTTCCACATCCGATAGAATAGAGCCTACATGGTGATGAAAATCAAACAACTATTAACCCTACTACTGGAGGATTAATAAAATATGATAAAATGAAGGATCGTGAGGAGTTAGCAAAAATGATTGCTTTAGGTTGTCTACCTTTTTTCTTTTGCTTCTTCGGCATATTTTATTATGTATATTCAAAGAACTTACAATCTGTTATTTAAAGGTATACCTAGAAGTACTTGTAGAGCCGATATTTTCAGACTTCACGAACAATATCAAACATATTTACGTTATTTATTGAACCACCTTCCTTGTAGAGTTTTCTCTAACTTATGATATTGGTCAAGCTGTTAATGGACGTGATTATTTGACTATTACATGCCATTGGATAGATGATAGTACTTGTATGCAAAAATGTATTATTGCTTTCAGATGTGAAGAAGATCAGAGTCATACTGCTGCATTTATAAGCAGTACTATTTGTGAAGTTGTTGAATTTTATAATCTCAACCAAAAAGTATTGTGTATGTCTTTTGATAATGCTTCTAACAACACTGCCGCAATTTCAATATTAAAAATGCATTTGCAACCACCTCTTAATGAAATTTTTCATGTTAGGTGTGCATGTCATGTTTATAATTTAATTGTTAAAAGTGGCCTTGCTTTATTTTTAACAGAGATTAGTCATGTTAGAAGAGCAGTTGGTGTCATTCAAAGAAATAATAGACATTCTAGAATAAAAGAATTTAAAAATAAGTGTGTCCAGTATAACCTTCAACCCCGATTCATGCAAGAAGAAATTATTATTAGATGGAACTATACATATATATTTTTAAAAGTTTGCTACAAATATAGATTCCCAATAGCTGAAGTTGCTAATGCGTATTGTACGGATCCAAGCCGTATGTTAACAACTGGTACTTGGGAGGTCATTAATGATGTTGTTAAATTTTTACATAAATTTTATACTGCTACTGTTGAGTTTTCTGGAGCTTATTACCCTACTATTGCTATGGGTTTAGTACATATAGCGGATTTTTTTTTCTACTCTTTGAATTTAAGAAGAAAGAAAAATATACGGATGTTGTGGAAAATATGCAAGCCAAATTCAAAAAATATTTCTATTCAATTCCTCCGATTTACTTAATTGGTGCAGTTTTAAATCCTTCTATTAAGATGTCCGATTGTCACCAATTAATGAATGCTTTATATACTTATATGGAGATTGGAAAAACTGAAACCCCAAATTTATATGTTTTTATAAACAACCTAAATGATTATTTACAACAATTATATAATTATTATGCAAATATAATTGATGATGCTGCACGCAATGCTAATCCTACTATGCAATGTAGCACTTCTGCTACTGTGACTGAAAAATGCTAATCCTAAATGGAGTTTTGAGAAAAATGTTATGTGCATTTTACTAGACAGTGCGCAATATGCCTACTCGATTCTTTGTTTGTTCTACCTATCATCCGTTGACCCCCGAGCACGATTCCGACTTAATTCCTTGAGCTTTTAAAGACTTCAAAGCTCCAAATCACTTGAATTCATTTCATAACATCTACATAGCTCGGAATCACTCATATAAGGCATAAAACACGCAATTAGTGCAAGACACTAGTGATTAAAGCTCAAACTCAATTAATGTACAGTAAATTTAAGTGTAATAAGCAACTAAAATATGCAATTATATCCTACCATCAGTGGGTGATGAAGGCATTCTTCTCTTGGTCCTCCTCTTCCATGAGGATCTAACTGTAGCCTGAGTAGGCATCTAAGAAGCTCAATAGTTCATGCACGGCCGTTGTGTCAATAAGCTGGTCGATATGACGTAGCAGGAATGAATCTTTGGGGAATACAAAAACAACAACAACAACAACCCAGTATAATCCCACAAGTGGGGTCTGGGGAGGGTAATATGTACGCAGGCCTTACCCCTACCCGGGGGGCAGAGAGGCTGTTTCTAGGAGACCCTCGGCTCAAGACTTTGGGGAATGATTTGTTTAAATCAATAAAGTCCATGAATATCCGCCATTTTTTGTTCTTCTTTTTCACCATGACCACATTGGCGACCAGTTGGGGGTATTTTGATTCCCCGATGGAACAATTTTCCAATAATTATTCAACCTCCTCGCGGACGACATTGTTTATTACGAAATTGAACTTCTGCCTAACCTGCCTTACTGGGGTTGGAATGGGTCAATGTTCAACTTGTATGTAGCGATCTCTTTCGGGATACCTGGCATGTCTGGATGGGAAAAAACAAATCACTCTGCGTTAACAATTAAAAATTATTGAAACTTACCTAGTTCTTGAAGTTTGCTGCCGTTGTAGGCTTTCTTGCTGTGGTCATTATCATCAAGTTGAATGGGGTCGAGGTTTCTATGGTTGATCCCTCGGCCTTCACTACTTCAGTATCTCTGATAACGTCCCCTCTTTTATCACAGCTCGACCTCGACCCTGTTAATTGTTATGGTTCTTTTGCTCTGCCCTTCATTTGTTGGGTAGTTGTACAATCCAGGGTGATGGGGTAGCATTCTCAAGATGCGTGTTGTTCTCCTTGTATGTTGAATATTCCCATGGGGTTGGAAATTTGATAACTTGGTACAAGCTAGAGGGGATGAACCTCATGGCGTGTATCTAGGGTTGACCTATTATGGCGTTGTATGTCGTATCCTGGTCTATGATGCGGAATGTGATTTTCAAAGTGACGCCATTAGCCAGAACGGAGAGTGTGATTTCTCTAGATGTTTATTCAACTGCATTATTAAAACCTATTAGTGTGATGCAACACGACAATATCTTATCCTCAATTTTAATTTGTGCAAGTACTCGAGGGTGGATAATGGATGCGCCGCTCCCATCATCCACCATAATGCATTTTACATATGTATCTAATATCTGTAAAGTGATAATAATGGTATCATAGTGAGGGAAAACCAAATTGTGGGTATCCAACTTATCGAATATGATACTTTCTTCGAGTTCGTCATACCGTTTGTGAGTGATCGACCATTTGATCTTGTAGGTTATGGTAAATTTTACATTATTGGTCGATGCATCGTCACCGTCCTCGATGATCATTTGAATGGTACGAGTCAGTGAGGGTAGTTTCGGTGGATCCTGGTGTTGTTCACATTCTCGGGCGAAGTTGGTCCTCTCATGGTCGCTCAACAATTCTTTGAGGTGTCCTTGGTGAAGCATGTGTATGACTTTCTGCCTTAGAGGGATGCAATCCTCAGTTTTGTGACCTCGCTCTTGGTAGAACTCGCACAGGGCGTTTGACTTTCTAGTGCTTGGGTATGACCTCATATTTTGTGGCCACTTCACTTCTAGTCTGAGTTTCTCCAATGCATAGACTATTTTTGAAGATGACAAAAAAAATTGTAAGCAGATAATAAATTGGGCATACCCATCTCGTTGTAGCGAATCCCTATCCTTGGTCTAGAGGATCCCTCTTCCTGGCAGGAGAGGGCATGATGGTGCTTATGATATATGGTTGATGCCTTTCTCGATTGGGTTGCGGAGCTGCAAGATCCCTCCTGGAATCGTTTCTTTGATCTTTCCTGGATTCGGCCTGTATCGAGGTCAACCGATGGGTTGACCCATTAAGGTCATCTTCGTCAGCACAGAGCTCGGCACAGTAGGCATTGTATATTTCATCCTAAGTGTTGGAGGATTTTTTATACGACGACTTAATAATTTTTTGGTCGCCCTCGATTCATTCCTGTTCATCATGTTTTGAAACGCCGCTACAACCATGCCTTCTGATACATTTGGTAAGGTCATGCTTACTCAGTTGAAATGAGCGAGGAAGTCCCTCAATCTCTCTTTAGGCGATTATTTGATTGCAAATATCTCGCTCACTAATGCCTCCACCATTTTGGCCCCAACATGGGCAGTTACAAACTTGTCGGCCACCTCTTCAAATGTTTTGATGGAGCGCGCGACCAGTTGTGAATACGAAGTTAATGGGGTCTTGCCGAATTTTTTAACAAGATGGAGGATACTTGTTCTTTGGCGAGATCATTGCCCTTTACTGCAGTGACATAGTGAGTCATGTGATCTTTGAGGTCGATTGTACTTTTATATATTTTCAGATAAGGCGGCATCTTGAAAGTCTTGGGTATGGCATGTGAGGGACGCTTCACACTATAGGGTTGCTCAACAAACTGACCAACATCTCTTTTTGGCAAGCGTTTTGGTGCACCGTGTAAACGCGTGATTTTTGACCCTCCCCGAGATTTTTTATATTTTTAGCGTAAAATATTTAGTTTAGTTTTAATATAGCTATTTTAGCTAAATTTGACTCTTTTACTTTATTTTTACTTCATTTTAAACTGGAAAAATACAAAAATAGTACTTTATATTTTTTATCTTTTTATAAAAACGAAAATAATAAAAATAGTAGTTTTATTAATGTTTCGTAGTTATTTTAAACTTGAAAAATGCAAAAATAGTACTTTATATTTTTTATCTTTTTATAAAAACGAAAATAATAAAAAATAGTAGTTTCATTAATATTTTGTAGTTATTTTAAACTTGAAAAATATAAAAATAGTACTTTATATTTTTATCTTTTTATAAAAACGAAAATAATAAAAAAATAGTTTCATTAATATTTTGTAGTTATTTTAAACTTGAAAAATATAAAAAAATAGTTTTATTTTAATTATGAGTATTATAGTTATTTTTATTACCTCGGATTAATTAAATAACACCATTCTCGGTTCCGGGCGAAGAATAATATTCGGGTTCAAACTACCCGATTTTATAATTTTCGGACATAGCCCGTAATAATCCGAGTCCACTACACTAAGGGGGACAATACATAATGGATGGGGAATAAGAACAAAGACAAGAAGAAAAAGACAAAGGGATAAAAACAAAGGTAAAAGACAAAAAATAAACATGGGACTAAATTTAAAAAAAAAAAAAAAGCAAAAAAGAGGGGGAACAATAGATAATGGGGGTCTTGGGATTTTATTTAAGAAGAAGACTAACACGTTAAAAAGGGGGGATAGGATACGGGGGATAGGGAATTTTTGGAAAAGAGAAGAAGAGAAAAAAATTGAAAAGAAAAAGGAGAGAAAAGAAAAAAGAGGGAACAGACACTGTTCGGCAAAAGATAAAAAAAGGCAGACATGCAAATACAGGTAATAGACAGAGACAAAATAGTAGAGGGGTAGCTTCATCTTCTCCGAACAAAATAAAAGAAAGAGCAAAACGCTACTGCTTTCCGGCTCCGAGCAGTAGCGCCAACGTCGACCACCCCCGTCCCCGTTCCTGCGTCGGCATCGGCCAACAACGACCGGTAATACCCACGACGAATGACGTATCTAACCACTCGTCGAACCTCCATAGCTGCCGTAAACCGACCACCGAACACCATAGCCAAATGACCCTCAAACAGTAACGAACCTGCTTCGTCGCCGTCCGGTACGTCGAGGTTGCTGTCCAAGGTTTCCATTTCGAGTTTTTATCCGGAGTTCTAGCAATTTGAGGTCCGTTATCTTTATTTTGATTGTATTTAAAATGTTTAGTTTTATTCGCTGTTATGAGCAATTAAAAGCAATATTGTAGCTTATTTGAGATTATCACATCCTTACTTTACTACCTTCATGCCTTTGTTAAAAAATTATTAGATACATTTTTATTAATATGCATGATGCAACCATTGTAGTGTTCATGTGGTTAGTTTTTGTTTTTCTTTCTCATAATAGTAATAGTAAGCTTTTAATTCCTATGTGTAAAATGTAGAAGCCCGTGATTGAAAGATTCAGAGACGTAGTTGTAGTTGTGACACTTGACTTCAAATTAGTTTTTAAATATGAATATCCGTAGTTTGGTTTAGTTAAGTACTATCCTTTAAAACTAGAACTCGAGATGAGTCTCACCAAATAACACGCAAATTGCGGGGCCCTCATAAATATATATATATATATAAAAAATATTTAGACTTCGGGATCGACCGTATAGCGAATTTTACGGTGTTCTCCAAAGATAATAAACGCGTAGTTGCTTTAATCGCGTATTCTAATACTACCTTCTCAAATACGGGTGCACATTTATGTGACCCAAATCTAAATCTCAACGAAGTCGAAACGTGTCAAAAGTCACGGGTGCACTGGTGCAACGTGGTTCGAGATACGTTTCCACTGCATTGTAATTCATTTAAAACAATAAACAATAAAAGGGTAATGAGCCCTTAAACAATAAGTGAGACGAGCCTCGCTAAAATAACACGCAAATTGCGGGCCCTCAATAGATAATTTTTACAAAGATGCTTAGATTCCGGGATGTGCCGTTTAGCGGATTTCACGGCATTCCCAAAACAATAACGCGTTAGTATCTTTAGGCGCGTATTTAATAATGCTATCTCCTGAAACTCGGGTGCACATTTATGTGACCCAAATCCAAATCTCAACGAAGTCGAAATGCATCGACAATCACGGGCGCACTGGTGCGACGTGGTTCGAGACGCATTTCCACACTATTGCAATTCTTTTATTAAAATAATAATAATAATACTAAAAGTGGTTAAAAGTTAAGATTTGCACATAAGTTAAAGCATGTTATAAATTAGATAAATAAGCCAAATACGATAGTTGAGCGACCGTGCTAGAACCACGGAACTAGGGAATGCCTAACACCTTCTCCCGAGTTAACAGAATTCCTTATCCGGATTTCTGGTTCGCGGACCATTAAATAGAGTCAAACCTTTCCTCAATTCGGAATTCAAACCGGTGACTTGGGACACCATAAATCTCCCAAGTGGCGACTCCGAATCTCTCAATAAATGAATCCCGTTTTGGTTGTCCTTTAATTGGAAAAACTCCCTTTTATCCCTCGCGCCCTCGCGGGTGCGGAGAAAGGAGGTGTGACAGCTCTGGCGACTCCACTGGGGACAAAACCCAGAACTTCGGTTCAGGGTTTAAGAATTCGAGCTCAGTTAAATTGTTGTTTTTGTCTATATCTGATTTTATTATATGTTTAATTAATGTGCTATATGTCTACCGCTTTGATACTAGTTGCACTGTATATACAAACTGCTATATGTTTACCGCTTTGATATTATCTTGAACTGTATATATAAACTGTGCCGAAACCCTTCTCTTCTCACCTATGGGGATGTGCTCACTAGTTGAGACTCCTTATTCTGTTAGTGTCATACCCCGAAATAATAAAGAGGCTCGGAAAGTTTCTAAGCCGGCTGGCCTTTTGGTTCCCGGAAAGGAGCTCCTTCCTCAACTCGAGTTGTCCGCTCGGGTACACAGTCTAGAACACATACCCAGGTTTTGAACTTAGAATAACGTGACTTCATGCCGGATCCCTAGTAGGAACGCTTATTTGCATCATGTTGCATTTGACTTAGGGGACTCAACACAGGGGTTGGGTCCGTCTAGGACAGGTGACCCAATAATCAAAGATCGAGCATGTTATATGTTACATTTATTTGTCTTGTATTATTATGCTGATTGGTTAAATTCCTGAAAACAAAATAGAATTTTGGAATAGAAAAATATCAAAATATTGACGAAATGCTAGGAAGAGCAATTTTGTTGAAATAATTGGTCATAAAATAATTTGACCGAACTACGCAGGTTTGATTCTCGCCGTTAGGTGGGATACGTAGGCAACCCTCATCGGGTCCAACCACCCCTTTAAAAAATCAAAAAAAATGTGTGTTTAATTTTGTCAATAATATCAAAGTGATGCCGTTTTTGCAAATAACCGAATGTTCCGAAAGGACGCCGGAAGGCTGTTTTTTGCAAAAATAGCCACTTTGAATCATTTTTAATAATTTGCAGCCGCAGCCTTGAAATATTCCTTGTGGAAATGTTGCAAGGCCATAGCCGCAAAATCAAGTCCGGGTTCACACCCCTTTTGCAAAAATAACCAAAAATGTTAAATTTTTGATTTTGTTATAAATGAGTCGGGTGATGCTATTCTTGCTCAAAACAGTTGAAAGGTTGTATCCGCAAAATTAAGTTTGAGTCATCACTCAACTTTTCAAAAAAAAATAATCACTTTATCAAATAAGCCATTACATGGCCGGTCCTTGCATAAATAGCCACTTTTGGCATTTGAACTTCTTCAGTCTTGTATTGGCCTGTGTCGGTGCTGAATGATGCCCCATAGGCCCCAGGATTAAAATTTGAATTTATATCTTCTTGATAAAATTTTGCAAAAAAGAGCCACTTTGTCTAAATAGCCATTATATGGCCAATTTATGAAAATATTCTTGTGTTGGTTTATGGTGATGCCGAACGATGCCCCATGAGCCGCGGAAAAAAAAAATTTAAGTTTATCTTTCTTAAATAAATTTTGCAAAAATAGTCATTTTGTCAATAAGCCATTATGTGGCCAATTTTTGTAGAAATAGTCATAATTGACACCAAAAATATTCTTTTTCTTGTAGAAATTTCCTACACAAGTTTGTAGTTGGAGTCGGCTTCTATAATTTTCCTTCAAAGAAAAAAAAATCAAAAAAAAATCAAATAAACATCTCTTTATTTCTTGCATTAATTTGCAAGAACTACGCTCGGTCCGATTCATGCGGGGTCATGATACGTAGGCAATCTCCATAAGATTCGACCACAACTGTATATGTATATATATGGAAAAAAAATGAAAAAAAAAATGAAAAAAAAAAGAAAAGAAAAAAGAAAAGAAAAAAAGAAGTAAGCAAAAAATATTGGATAAGGACTGACTGAGTCCATTTCTACCATATTTTATTTTGAATTGTTGAGAATCGAGGTGGTTGGTTTGTGGTGAACCGGAAGCAGAAGGTCCAGGAAAACCTGATTATGATCCAAGATAGTGACACCAAGAATATCGCATAGAGTCCTTTACCTGCACGTTAGGATGGACGCTTTGTGGGGATGTATTGACTAAAGCTGAAAATGTCGAAGCAAATAAGTGGCCTTGGTAATATTGATGCGAAGCTTAGTGGCCAAAATATCATGCTTGGTAATCGGGAAGACTCTCCATTCCTTGGTCAACCAGAATGGAGTTTTTGGTGGCTTATTTTGTTGTCATTTCTGTCGTCCAGATTATTTTAGGGTTGTAATCAGGATATTGTCATGTAAGTCAAACCCTTTTATCGTTCTATTTTGTCCAGTTTTCTATTGGTCGTAATACCTCATTTAGTATTGTGTAGGTCTGTTCCAAGGGTGTGCCCCAATTTATTGTGTTTGTTTTGTCGTATTAATTCATTTCTAAGTTCGTCTAATGCAACTCTCTTGTTTGCCATTATTTCGAGTCATTTTTCTTAGATTTAAGTCTTTCTTCTTTATAGTCATTTTTATGTCAACACTAGTGACATGACATGCACGCATAATTGTGGCCTAATCTTAAAAGTTAATCATGAAGGAATTGGAAGATAATCATGGCATTTTAAAAGAAATAATGATTTGAGATTATTTGGAACCCGAGTCACGTGAAATTTAGAGCGGGTAAAATACAAAGAAAGCCTTAAGGGCAAAATGGCCATGCTGACATGGGGTTCGCTCGTGATACTGAAATGGAAGTGTCATCCAGCAATGCTTTAAAATGATGGATGAAAAAGGCGAATGTACGATATGGTTATCACTCCTAGCACAACCAAAAGATGTCCCGAATGTGTTGTTTGTACTTGGCATGTTTTGAAGATTGGAATGACGAAGGCATTTTGTTCTGCTACCCAAACACTTTATCCTTCGTTAACCCTTCGAGCCTTATTTTGATTTATTTCATACCCCTCCTTCGGAATCGATACCAAAATTAGAAACACAAATGGGGAAGATAAAGAAAGAAAAAGAGAAAAACAAAAACAACCAAAAAGGAACGAAAAAGAAAAGAAAAAAATGAAAAAATGATGAAAAAAAATGAAAAGAAGGAATTGGGAACTACGTTTGACCTGATTCCTTAAAGAGGATACGTAGGCGCTTCACAAGCTCGGTCATAGTGTAAATAAAGAAATAAAAATCCCCAAGTAAAAAATTGGGGCAAAGAAAAATTGTGTTTATTGTAAATAAATTTAGGTCCGAAGGTTGTAAATTTTGAACCCAAAATTGATTTTGTTTTGAGCCTTCAATACCCTTTCTTTCTAGCCCTATCCAAATCCCACATTACGGTCCAAAGAAAGACCTTCCGATCAGTCTTCAAAAGATGCCGCGTCAGACGAGGGATAGAGTCCTATCATAATATAACACTCTGATTCTCAGCAGAAAAGACTCTGATTCCTAGCAGGAAGGAAACACGAGAAAGTCTTAGCAGTGACACCCCAATCCCCAGCTAAAAGTGATACAAATGAGAGAGTCTTACCGGTGAAAACCTTCACAGGCACCATAAGGCGACGAAAGCTGAGAGAAAGTCAAAATGAGAGAGGCTTGAAAGTGAAAACCCTTCGGGCATTACAAGTCGAACAAAGGGGATAATCAGATGGAAATCACGAGACAAAAATCGTGAAAGGAAATTAACGACGGAGGATAGGCCATATGTGCATGTCATGACCAGTAGAGCTGGTATCCGCGTTTGATAAGTTTTATAGTTGTTTCTGGTTAGAGAGTCAGTCCTCCCTTGTCTTCTATTTGTTGTTTCTTTTTATCTTTCTCCTTTTGTCAAAATTCTCCATCAAAGCCAGTCTAGTCAAAACATAGTGAGAAATGACTTCAAAACTTGCCACCAACTTTCCAACTACTATGCAAGGAAAGGCAATGCCATTGACGGCAGAGAAGTATGGTGCAAAGAAGATTATTAAACTGGGGCAGAAAATTTTCTTTTCAGTTTGAAAATTTTCTGGAAGTCAATACCCACTGGGGAAGAAGGAAAGTCTTAAGGGAAATGATCTTCGAACCAGTGTCATCCTCAACAGCCTTCAAGAGGAGTGAAACACCAATTTTGAGGAGATCAGTATCCCCCGGCAATGCTATCTTCAGCAAGTTCCGAGGTGGTCGGACAACACAGAGTGGTAAAGGAAGCAAGGAAATCCCATCTTCAACAAAATAACCCCAACAAGTTGAGAAACATAGAACAAGGAAGGGATAAATGGAAAAACCTATCCCCAGCAGGAATATCATCTCCAGCATATGAAATCATTCCCCAACAAGTTTTGGGAACCCCGAGCGAGGAAAAGGGGAAAAGGAAAAACCACCCCACAGGAGCGGCACAACCGCTCACAATGTTTTGAACTAACACATTTTCTTTGATTTGAAACAGGGAAAGAAAGTGCTATTGATAGCAGAAAGTCATGCCACAAGGAAGAACACCAATACTGGGGCAGAAAATTTTCTGCCGTTGTTGAAAATTTTCTCGGAGAAACGAGGAAGGCAATTCAAGATGACATGTCGGGTTTGTCCACCTTCAAATAGGATGTTTCAGGTTTGTCCACCTTCGAACAGGACGTCTCGGGTTTGTTCACTTTCATACATTGATATCATGGGAGTATTCGCCCTCGAATAGGATACGATGGGAGTATTCGCCCTCGAATAGAATACGATTCAGGTTTGTCCACCTTCGAACAGGACGTCTCAGGTTTGTTCACTTTCATACATTGATCTCATGGGAGTATTCGCCCTCGAATAGAATACGATGGGAGTATTCGCCCTCGAATAGAATATGATGGGAGTATTCGCCCTCGAATAGAATACGATGGGAATATTCGCCCTCGAATAGGATACAATGGGAGTATTCGCCCTCGAATAGGATACAATGGGAGTATTCGCCCTCGAATAGGATACAATGGGAGTATTCGCCCTCGAATAGGATACAATGGGAGTATTCGCCCTCGAATAGGATACAATGGGAGTATTCGCCCTCGAATAGGATACGATGGGAGTATTCGCCCTCGAATAGGATACGATGGGAGTATTCGCCCTCGAATAGAATACGATGGGAGTATTCGCCCTCGAATAGGATACGATGGGAGTATTCGCCCTCGAATCGAATACGATGGGAGTATTCGCCCTCGAATAGAATACGATGGGAATATTCGCCCTCGAATAGGATACAATGGGAGTATTCGCCCTCGAATAGGATACAATGGGAGTATTCGCCCTCGAATAGGATACAATGGGAGTATTCGCCCTCGAATAGGATACAATGGGAGTATTCGCCCTCGAATAGGATACAATGGGAGTATTCGCCCTCGAATAGGATACAATGGGAGTATTCGCCCTCGAATAGAATACGATGGGAGTATTCGCCCTCGAATAGGATACAATGGGAGTATTCGCCCTCGAATAGGATACAATGGGAGTATTCGCCCTCGAATAGAATACGATGGGACTATCCGCCCTCGAATAGGATATTTTACGTTCGTTTTATTTTTACATTGTCCTTTGCATATTTCATAAATTATTGCCATAATGCATGTTTTTTTTAATTCAAAAGTTGCTACTAAAAGCAGGCGCCTACCTGTATAACAAGAGGCAAGTCTTCAGTCTTTACATTGCAGGTCTTGAAACCAGTAACCCACCATAAAGCAGAGGGTCACAACAAGAGATCCCAATGCAAATTCAAGTGCACGAGTCAAAGGAAAGGAGGGAATGAAGGAAAATTTTCCCAGTATCATTATCCTCAGCAGGCAAGTAAACAGTTAAAGATATCCCCAGCAGTCAGGAGGGAAAGCAACACGGCCCAGGAAGAAAGCATTCCAAAACAAGTCAGGGAGCCCGCCTGGAGAATGGAGTGGCGATTTTATTTTGAAGTAGTAGTTGAAGTCAGGGAGCCCGCCTGGAGAATGGAGTGGCGATTTAGTTTTGAAGTTGTAGTTGAAGTCAGGGAGCCCGCCTGGAGAATGGAGTAGCAATTTTATTTTGAAGTAGTAGTTGAAGTCAGGGAGCCCGCCTGGAGAATGGAGTGGTGATTTAGTTTTAAAATTGTAGTTGAAGTCAGGGAGCCCGCCTGGAGAATGGAGTGGCGATTTAGTTTTAAAGTTGTAGTTGAAGTCAGGGAGCCCGCCTGGAGAATGGAGTGGCGATTTTATTTTGAAGTAGTAGTTGAAGTCAGGGAGCCCGCCTGGAGAATGGAGTGGCGATTTAGTTTTGAAGTTGTAGTTGAAGTCAAGGAGCCCGCCTGGAGAATGGAGTGGCGATATTATTTTGAAGTAGTAGTTGAAGTCAAGGAGCCCGCCTGGAGAATGGAGTGGCGATTTAGTTTTGAAGTAGTAGTTGAAGTGAGGAAGCCCGCCTGAAGAATGGAGTGGCGAATTTATTTTGAAGTAGTAGTTGAAATCGGGAGCCCACCTGAAGAATGGAGTGGCGATTTTATTTTGAAGTAGTAGTTGAAGTCAGGGGAGCCCGCCTGGAGAATGGAGTGGCGATTTTATTTTGAGGTAGTAGTTGAAGTCGGGGAGCCCGCCCGGAGAATGGAGTGGCGATTTAGTTTTGAAGTTGTAGTTGAAGTCAGGGGAGCCCGCCTGGAGAATGGAGTGGCGATTTCATTTTGAAGTAGTAGTTGAAGTCGGGAGCCCGCCTGAAGAATGGAGTGGCGATTTTATTTTGAAGAAGTAGTTGAAGTCAGGGGAGCCCGCCCGGAGAATGGAGTGGCGATTTAGTTTTGAAGTAGTAGTTGAAGTCGGGGAGCCCGCCCGAAGAATGGAGTGGCGATTTTATTTTGAAGTAGTAGTTGAAGTCAGTGAGCCCGCCTGAAGAATGGAGTGGCGATTTTATTTTGAAGTAGTAGTTGAAGTCGGGAGCCCGCCTAGAGAATGGAGTGGCGATTTAGTTTTGAAGAAGTAGTTGAAGTCAGGGAGCCCGCCTGGAGAATGGAGTGGCGATTTAGTTTTGAAGTAGTAGTTGAAGTCAGGGAGCCCGCCCGGAGAATGGAGTGGCGATTTAGTTTTGAAGTTGTAGTTGAAGTCGGGAGCCCGCCCGGAGAATGGAGTGGCGATTTTATTTTGAAGTAGTAGTTGAAGTCGGGAGCCCGCTCGGAGAATGGAGTGGCGATTTAGTTTTGAAGTTGTAGTTGAAGTCGGGAGCCCGCCCGGAGAATGGAGTGGCGATTTAGTTTTGAAGTAGTAGTTGAAGTCGGGAGCCCGCCCGAAGAATGGAGTGGCGATTTAGTTTTGAAGTAGTAGTTGAAATCGGGGAGCCCGCCCGGGAGAATGGAGTGGCGATTTAGTTTTGAAGTAGCAGATTGAAGTCGGAAGCCCGCCCGGAGAATGGAGTGGCGATTTTCTTTTGAAGTTGTAATTGAAGTCAGGGAGCCCGCCTGAAGAATGAAGTGGCGATTCATTTTTAATTTGGTTGAGGAAAGCGGTTGAATGTAACAGAAATCCCCGGCGTGAATCCGAGTTCGTAAGCAGAAGGAAGGCAACAAGGATCAGAAAAGATAGATTCAGATTGCAAAGGAGAATAGCTCGAAGATCACAAGTAAGGGAATTCGCTTCGGAGTGCAATGCAAGATAGCAACAAAAGAAGCTTGCGACCAGAATGCGAGTCAACAGTCCGAGGGGATCAACAGAAGTTTAGTCACAATAAACAAAAAGAAAAAAAAAGAGGCATGAAGCCAATCCAAAATGCAGAAGTTGATGAAAGATGTGGCATGCTCAAGACATGGCCGAGGTCACAAGCATTGTATACCTGGTCTTGATTCGAAAAGCAGCACCTGCAACTAGCAAGTATCAAGGTTCAAATTTAGAGTCCGCATGAAGCACCAACCAATACTCAAGATCAAGCTTCAGAAGATTTATAGATAGGAATCTTGTAACTAGTAGCTGATAGGCTTAGTTAGTCTTTCTCATGTTTTGATTTTCGATGTAATAGCAGGACCACGGACCGGAACTTCGATGGAACGGAACCTCGGCGAAACGGCACCTCGACTGGCTCTCCACCTCGGTATACCCCTTCCTCACTCACTTTCGAACTACACGTGGCCTGATTCCTTTATAGCCAAGGATATGTAGGCAGCTCAGATACAAGGGCTTGGTCACATTCCTCTTCTTTTAGTTTAGTCCCTCCGAATAAGGGTCGGGTCAAAAACACTTGTCTAGTCGTTCTTTGTCTCAAAACTCTTTGTGTTTTCAGTCAAAAAGGGGCAGCTGTAAACGCGTGATTTTTGACCCTCCCGAGATTTTTTATGTTTTTAGCGTAAAATATTTAGTTTAGTTTTAATATAGCTATTTTAGCTAAATTTGACTCTTTTACTTTATTTTTACCTTAAAATGAAAAATAACAAAAATATAGTTTTATTAATGTTTCGTAGTCATTTTAAACTGGAAAAATACAAAAATAGTACTTTATATTTTTTATCTTTTTATAAAAATGAAAATAATAAAAATAGTAGTTTCATTAATATTTTGTAGTTATTTTAAACTTGAAAAATACAAAAATAGTACTTTATATTTTTTATCTTTTTATAAAAACGAAAATAATAAAAAATAGTTTCATTAATATTTTGTAGTTATTTTAAACTTGAAAAATATAAAAATAGTACTTTATATTTTTATCTTTTTATAAAAATGAAAATAATAAAAAAATAGTTTCATTAATATTTTGTAGTTATTTTAAACTTGAAAAATATAAAAAAATAGTTTTATTTTAATTATGAGTATTATAGTTATTTTGATTACCTCGGATTAATTAAATAACACCATTCTCGGTTCCGGGCGAAGAATAATATTCGGGTTCAAACTACCCGATTTTATAATTTTCGGACCTAGCCCGTAATAATCCAAGTCCACTACACTAAGGGGGACAATACATAATGGATGGGGAATAAGAACAAAGACAAGAAGAAAAAGACAAAGGGATAAAAACAAAGGTAAAAGACAAAAAATAAACATGGGACTAAATTTAAAAAAAAAAAAAAAAAGCAAAAAAGAGGGGGAACAATAGATAATGGGGGTCTTGGGATTTTATTTAAGAAGAAGACTAACACGTTAAAAAGGGGGGATAGGATACGGGGGATAGGGAGTTTTTGGAAAAGAGAAGAAGAGAAAAAAATTGAAAAGAAAAAGGAGAGAAAAGAAAAAAGAGGGAACAGACACTGTTCGGCAAAAGATAAAAAAAGGCAGACATGCAAATACAGGTAATAGAAAGAGACAAAACAGTAGAGGGGTAGCTTCATCTTCTCCGAACAAAATAAAAGAAAGAGCAAAACGCTACTGCTTTCCGGCTCCGAGCAGTAGCGCCAACGTCGACCACCCCCGTCCCCATTCCTGCGTCGGCATCGGCCAACAACGACCGGTAATACCCACGACGAACGACGTATCTAACCACTCGTCGAACCTCCATAGCTGCCGTAAATCGACCACCGAACACCATAGCCAAATGACCCTTAAACAGTAACGAACCTGCTTCGTAGCCGTCCGGTACGTCGAGGTTGCTGTCCAAGGTTTCCATTTCGAGTTTTTATCCGGAGTTCTAGCAATTTGAGGTCCGTTATCTTTATTTTGACTGTATTTAAAATGTTTAGTTTTATTCGCTGTTATGAGCAATTAAAAGCAATATTGTAGCTTATTTGAGATTATCACATCCTTACTTTACTACCTTCATGCCTTTGTTAAAAAATTATTAGATACATTTTTATTAATATGCATGATGCAACCATTGTAGTGTTCATGTGGTTAGTTTTTGTTTTTCTTTCTCATAATAGTAATAGTAAGCTTTTAATTCCTATGTAAAATGTAGAAGCCCGTGATTGAAAGATTCAGAGACGTAGTTGTAGTTGTGACACTTGACTTCAAATTAGTTTTTAAATATGAATATCCGTAGTTTGGTTTAGTTAAGTACTATCCTTTAAAACTAGAACTCGAGATGAGTCTCACCAAATAACACGCAAATTGCGGGGCCCTCATAAATATATATATATATATAAAAAATATTTAGACTTCGGGATCGACCGTATAGCGAATTTTACGGTGTTCTCCAAAGATAATAAACGCGTAGTTGCTTTAATCGCGTATTCTAATACTACCTTCTCAAATACGGGTGCACATTTATGTGACCCAAATCTAAATCTCAACGAAGTCGAAATGTGTCAAAAGTCACGGGTGCACTGGTGCAACGTGGTTCGAGATACGTTTCCACTGCATTGTAATTCTTTTAAAACAATAAACAATAAAAGGGTAATGAGCCCTTAAACAATAAGTGAGACGAGCCTCGCCAAAATAACACGCAAATTGCGGGGCCCTCAATAGATAATTTTTACAAAGATGCTTAGATTCCGGGATGTGCCGTTTAGCGGATTTCACGGCATTCCCAAAACAATAACGCGTTAGTATCTTTAGGCGCGTATTTAATAATGCTATCTCCTTAAACTTGGGTGCACATTTATGTGACCCAAATCCAAATCTCAACGAAGTCGAAATGCATCGACAATCACGGGCGCACTGGTGCGATGTGGTTCGAGACGCATTTCCACAATGTTGCAATTCTTTTATTAAAATAATAATAATAATACTAAAAGTGGTTAAAAGTTAAGATTTGCACATAAGTTAAAGCATGTTATAAATTAGATAAATAAGCCAAATACGATAGTTGAGCGACCGTGCTAGAACCACGGAACTAGGGAATGCCTAACACCTTCTCCCGAGTTAACATAATTCCTTATCCGGATTTCTGGTTCGCGGACCATTAAATAGAGTCAAACCTTTTCTCAATTCGGGATTCAAACCGGTGACTTGGGACACCATAAATCTCCCAAGTGGCGACTCCGAATCTCTCAATAAATGAATCCCGTTTTGGTTGTCCTTTAATTGGAAAAACTCCCTTTTATCCCTCGCGCCCTCGCGGGTGCGAAAAGAAGGTGTGACACCTGGTATTTTGTCGACTCTTTCTTGGTGGTCTCTCATTTGGTCTCGAAGAATTTTGTTTTCATTTCAATTTCTTTCATCTTCCTCAGAATGGCTGTAAGGGTGTCATAGACTACATTATTAACATTGTGAGTGATACCTATTACTGGAGGGAGAGGGCCGTGCTGCTCGGCCGTTGTTGGTGCAATGCAAGTCCTTGCATTTTATCTAGATGCCTCCTGGCGGGCTTGTTAAGGATGCTGGTTAGTGTGTTTTTGTCAGCCAAGCTTCAAGTATTGTTTTCACTGCGAATGACGCTTCCTCCGCCGTGGACGTGGAAGCTCTTTTACCGCAGGATGTTGTGATGTTGCCATAAGGTAGGGGTGACCCACCTAGCTCGGGAGACGCATTAAGCGTTATATCTTCGCCTTCTACTTTGGAAACCTCATTGATGGTGTTCAAGAGGTTGGTAGTGAGACCGGCCACTACCTTCATTCTTTCTTCTGCATTAACTACCATGTCAGATTTGTGTGTACAAAGAAGTAGGAGTTTTGCCCTTTGTTTTTGGGTGAATTGTGATAGTTATAGATTTAGAAGAAACTAAAAATTTAACTAGAAAATCCCCACAGATGGCGCCAAATTGTTTCACAAAAAAACATCAATCTTGGGCTAAAATAATTATTTTATATAACGAGGGGCTAAACCTAGTTAATAATAATATTCTCAAATTTATAATTGGTTAACACAAATAAAGTAGAACAGTGTTTGTGGGGGGATTAAATGTAGTGTGCATTTAATATTCCAAACGGTTTGAGTAATGAGAGATAAATGTCAAGTACCAAATTGTAATAAATGACATTAACGTAAATAAAGAGAATGGTTCACTCAATATTGAATAAGGTGGATAATTCTTCATTCTGACAATGCTGAAAAAACAGATAAATCCTAGAATGTTGGATATATTCTCGGGTCTGATGGAAAAGTATTGAATAATGGATGATAAAATCTTAATAGAAAGGCAATGTTTGTATCTTTTCTAGAGACATAGTCTTCTTCTCAAAAAGTGTTCTTATCAAAATGAATTTTACATGACTTTACCCTTATCTCTTTCTCTATTTATATGAGATATACCCACAGTCAACCCTAAAAGTACAAGTACAATGAATATCCAATGAAATATTCCCCTAAAAATCCTATTACAAAATCTAGCCATTAATACTTTATTTTATACTTGACCTGGTCGTTATTAGTTGCCTGGCTATGATCCCCACTATTTACTAATCGACCTCGACTATATCACTTTCCGTAATACCACTTCATGCTAAATCTCCTTGAGACAGATTTTAACCTATATAAAACTTGCTTCTTTTAAATCTTAACCCTTTATAATTTTTCTTAATCCCAAAATTACCCCTCACTACAAATCTTGAAATTAGTGATGTCTTCTTCCTCCCAAAATTGCAGTATCAACTTTCTTTCATTTTACTCTTTTTCTTTCTCATTCTTCTCCGGATGGTAAACATTTTTCTTTTTCAGATGGTGCTTTTTTTCTTTCTTATCCTTATCCCAAATCGTTTGCTTTCTTCAAAACAAAATTGGCTTAATTTTCATTTGATTTCTTCATACTACTTTTAATTTTTTTAAATTGAAAGTGAATTAAAATATTAATTATTATGTATTTATATTATTTAGCATAAAAAGTTACCGTAATAAGCTTCTTTATAGGTTTAACAGCTTTAAGGATATTTCAGTAATTTTAACAGAAAAAATGCTTAATAACACTTATTTACCAAACACTTCAATAGTTTTTTTCAGCTCCAGCACTTTTATCCAAATACGTAACTGTTTATTTATAAAACTAGCTCCAGCACTTAAAAAGTACTTTTAAACAATTCAATTAACAACTATTTTTTAAGCCAATCCAAACTGGCTCTATATCATAAACACATAAGGTACAGTATCAATATAAGGGAAGCTAAACAAATACAAGGATACGGGAAAAAAGAAGGGGAAAAAAAGCAATTATAGACTTGGGACAAAGTATAATATCATAGTATTAGCAGAAGTAAAGATCAATTCATCATTTAGACATGAATATTAATTTTCTAGTATATACATTACTTAACACAATTAAATATCATGGACATTATATTTCATGAATATTACTTGGACAAGAAGGTTAATTTCTTGAAGTAGGGGATCCAAGCAAGTGCCACAAAACGCTGCTCCAATCCGGTTCGGCGGCATTGAAAGAGAAAACTCTTATTCGCCTCTGTGTACAAAGTCAATACATTAACATAACATAGTTTTGAGTATCTAGAATTAAAGCTGAAGACATGTCGAATCGCTATTATAGTAGCCAAAACAGGAACGAAAAAACTCACAAGAAGTTTGTTCCGAAGAAGGAATCTCACAATTCTCAAACCCTAGCAAATTCCTTTAGGCAATCGATCTCTAAGCAATCCGATGGAGGTGCTACCGCCGTTAACTCCACTAACGCCGGCTCAGCTGCCGGCGAGCTCAGGAGTAGGGTTAGGATGGGAAACAGTGGCGCCTGGGTTTCAACCGCTATTCCTAGTGGAAATTTTGTGGATTATTTGCCTCAGGATGAGGCAGTAGCAGCTGGCCTTGGAGCCGATGAGGGTGCATTGGATCCCGTGGAGTCGCAGCGCGTGGTTGATGTTTTGAACAGGGAGTTATGTCGGTTACTCAAGATTAATGCAAGAGATTTCTGGCGAGAAGGTGATATTTTTCTTTTGCTTCGTGAAAGCTGGTTATGATTTGTATGATTTGATTAATGTTTGAATTCTTAAGTATTATTTTATATCATTTGATTGATTTGTAGCGGTCAGATTCGAATAAATGTGCGTCAAGTTTGTAGGAACGAACATTACTAATGTCAGCCTTGTTGTTTTTCTGTACTGAAGTAAAAAAATTGATTAATGATGTATGAAGCTTTATAATTTGAACAGACTGCTTATGCTGTGTAAGAAAATGGTTGGACTCCCGTAAAAACACTTCTCTTTTCATTATTCCACATTCGCTGCAGAAGACTTCAAAGCTTATCCTACATTTAATGCTTAGACACCAAAATGCCATGCCAGGCTGAAAGAAAATCTTAATAGGTGCTTATAGAAACAATAAAAAGAAAAAAAATCTTCAACCATTGTGCATAATCCCTTTTATCAGCAGCGAAATTCCGTCAGAGAAATGTTTGATGCATTTGATCTTCTTAAAACCAAAAAAGATAGTAGTAAATTTGGATTGTTTGTTGCTTATTTATGGAGCAACGACTTGGTCAATGACGCACTGCATAAGAAAGCATCCAAGGTTTAAATGAGCTTTAAGAAAATTAAAGCACGTGTTTTAGTAAATTAAGATACAGATGATTTTATGCTGCACTTAGTATCATGGATTAAGCGCCCTTAGTTTAATAACATTGTAGAGTTGTTGTACATTTTTTCTCCTCTCCTGCTTTCAGTCTTTATTAGTGGTCAAGCAACATTCCTCTTCACTCTTTTCTTGAAAGCTTTTTTAGGGGAGATGGTACAATTTTCCATACTAGAGCCAGAGTTATAGTCAGGTGTGCTACCTTGCTGGCCACATCAGTGCCATATGATCAGTACCTGATACACTACAACAACAAACCCATTATAATCCCAATAAAGTGGGGTTTGGGGAGGGTAGAGTCTACGTAGCCTTACCCCTACCTTGAGAAGGTCTAGCTTGTTTTTGATAGAGCCCTGGCATTACCTGATACAAAAGCATAAATTAGGTTATTCCTCTTTTGTAACTATTTTTGCCTAATGCTCTTTCTGGGTATACTTTAATTGTTTAATCGTTGCCATTACATTTGCTATGCTCCTTGTAAGATTAAGGAATCACGATCAAATTCATTCATGTCAAATTTTTTATTTTTGGTCTTTTTCTTCTTTTTTCTTTTTTTGGGTTTGGGGGGGGGGGGGGTTAATGGTGGTCGTGGTGAGGTGATAGGTTTGAATTGTTTGTTGGTTTGTATATCGTGTTACTGTACAACTTTTACCCACCTCTCCCAATTTCTCTATTTACCAGTGGCCAGCGACAGTTCCCTTCACTCTTTTCTTGAAAGCTTTCTGAAGTTCAGGAGTAGGTGGTATGATTTTCCATATCGAGGAGCCAGGGGTATAGTTGCTGGGGTCATTGTTGGTGAGTTTGAGCTCTGCCGGCGTATCTTTATGGTCTTATATCGCATGTGAGTTACACCATTTCCAAAGTATTTGATTCATCAAGTTGTATTTCCTATGTGGTGCCTTTTGATCTAAACGGCTCTTATATTTAAATTAAATGCTAGATCATCAAATAGGGACCCTGGAGCTAAGACTGCTGATAGTCTTAGTCAGAAAGATCATGCAGGTGTGTGCCCCTGACTCATTGCAGTTATTATTTATGACCTTTTTAGACTTCAAATTTTATGATTGATTGGAATTTTATTTTGGTTGTCAATTTCAAAAGTTATATACAAGTGGCAGTGCAGGTGTATCACGTTTGTTTTTTGTAATGAACTTTATGCAAGTAAAATGCTTTATTCACTGCCTTTCCTTATATTATGCCTAGGAGGAAGATCATGAATTTCAGAAAATGGAAATAGAAGCGTAGTTTTCTTTCCAATACCTCTGTGTAATAGTGGTTAACAAGTTTGAATCGGCAAGGTTCAATTGCAATATTGTGCTCGTGAAACATTGAACATGTGTAATATATCTGATTCGAACTCCCTCGAAACAACGTCCTGGACCCTTTTTCTTATGGTTTAATTGGAAAATTATCAGCTCTAAGAACCTCCTAATATGTCAATGTCCCATTTTAGAATAGATTTCAACTCTAATATCTTGGTTTTTCTGATTTGTCAACCATTTCCGGATATTAGCTTAGAATCAAAGCTATTCAAAACTTGCCATTTTCACAAGCAATGGTTGTTATCCATGCAAGGCCATTGTATTCATTTGCATAGCAAAAGTTCTGAAGATGGATATATTTCTCTAATTATCTTTGGAAATTATATTCGAGTGCACAATGTTCACTAATTGCACTTGTAGCCCTTTTGCAGGAAAAGAAGTTGCTTGATTTACCAAAGTTGTTAGACATATGTGCCATATATGGTCATGAAAATGAAGATCTGACAAGAATATTGGTATTGTTAACTGAACTGGCTTGTCGCTAAGCGATTGATGATATGGTTTATTGTTCTTTGGTTTCAGTTTTATCTTGTTTCATAACACAAATCCTGATGGTGAGCTAACATTTCTGACCTATTATTCTGCTTCCTGTGGCAGGAAAATTGTCCTGTTAGAGGACAAGAAATATGAGAAATAGTATTTCACTTCTGTGCCTTTACCCGTTCTTTGGATCCGTCTTCTTCCTCCCTTAACTAAAATTTAAGACTAAAAAGTGTATTATAGAGGGTATCACATGCAAATTGATCAAATGGACCAACTTTCAACTTCAGAATTTCATCAGCAAATTCGCCTTGAGTTTCAATTTGAACATTTCAGGCACCTTCTGTTAGATATTAACATCTGAGGAAATAACTACTGTAGTTGTTTTCTTGTCTTTCTATGGGGTGGCGAACACACCGAGTATCAAAATTACTGCCCATCCATTTCATGTGGCAGCTTTATCTCTTGTCTAGCTAAGAATAGCTTCACCAAGAAATCAAAACTGCTAATATATGAAGAGAAAATCTAGAAACCGTCCACGTAAAAATGTAAAACTCTTTGCTTAGATGCTCTTACATGTAAAACTTCTATCTCGGAGTTGTTTACTCTCAAAGATTTATATGTCGGTAGAAAATATAAAGTACTTCTAGTACTTACTATTATTATTTTATTATTTATTTTTATTCAATATAATATAGTTACTATTTTCTTTATTTTTATTTTTATTCTATATAATATTGGCCTGTACATTACACTCCCTTAGATGCAGTCTCTCTCAAGACAACGCGGGATGCTTTATGTATTGGGTTGCCCTTTAGTGTAATTTATGGCAATTGTGTAGTGTAATGGTTGGGAAGTGCTTTTGGATGAATATTGGGAACTTGGTTTTCTTCATGAGTCTAGACTTCTACTACTACTTGCAGTTGTCTTTGTTTTCGGTTTTCTAATTGCATTACCTACTGCGAGTTTTGTATTTTTGCTTCGTTATCAAATCGGTTTGCTTGTTATTGCCCCTCCCCTCTCTCTTCCTGAGCCGAGGGTCTAACGGAAATAGTCTCTCTACCTTTTTAAAGGTAGGGGTAAGGTGTGCGTACAGTCTAGACCCCACTTGTGGGATTACACTTAGTATGTTGTTGTTGTATAATATTGGCATGAGATGAGTTCAAATGGAATATGGTATGAATTTTACCTCTTCAAAAATAAAAGAAAGTAATATGGTCAGTGAGGATTCATATAGCTGACCCAAGCTTGTTTGGGCCTGAGATGTTGTTTAGATGCTTTTACAAGTTTTAGGTATGAAATCATATGTCAGTTGTGCACATGAGTTGCATGACGATCTATAGAAGGATGGACTAAAAATACTTAGGTAGCGATAAATTTTGATATTTAGATCAACACTACTTTGTAGTATTTAGATCAACACTTCTTTGTAGATCTTCTGCTTATCTCTGAAATGTTCCCTGGTGGATTACGCGTCGAGATCAATTTCATATAAATGTTTGTAATCATTGGGATCATTGCTTAGCTTCCTGAACTAGGAAGAGTTTGTAGTAGAGAGGTTTAAGCACAGCCTACTATAAAATACAATTTTTGTTTTGGGTTAAATATCACGTGCATGACCCACTGCAATCACAGTGCCTATTCATTTAGGCCTCAAATCTGACAAGTGCGCTGTAGTTTTGCTGCAAATGGCAGCAAATGGGGTTTCATTGGTCTTGTCACCAATTTTAACTCAAGAAACAACAGTGTCAAAAGAAAATGTATCAGGAGATTAGATGAGCCGTTTACTTTTGTTTTGTTTTTGCTTATGATTTGTAGAATACTTATGACAGCACCTAGTTGGTGCTATGTTAATAATCAGTTACTATTTCTCTCGAGGAAATTAAAAAAGAAACAACTGTTTGGAATTCTTTTCTTAATCTTTCCGTGAAACCGAATTTAGAAACCGTTTCCTTTGCCTTTGACAGACATTTTGATAAGACAGTGCTTCCTGTTGTCATTTCTGCTTTGTGTTTGCTTTTCCTGCTTCATCCAAATTTGAGTATTTTCTTCATTTTAATCAAGGATGCTATTGGATATTCAGATTCCCTGTTTCTGACTCATGTCTGTATCTATGTTGTTCAGGTCATCAATGCAATAAAGTCACAGCCATGGATCCATGATGATCTTTCATCTGTTATTTCGCACTTTCTTAGCATCGTGCAGACTATGTATCAGAGGTGTACATCATCGTTAGAGGTATTCTTCCTTTAATGGCCTGTACTCTTAATTGTTATCTTTACATTATTAAACAAAGGGGGTCGGGGAAAGGGGATATGGGAGACGGAGTAGTTGGAATCAAACCCACACTTATTGCATGCGAGAATCCTCTGATACCAGTATACCACTAAACTTCCTTGTGGTACCCTTTATTCATTTAAAGAGTCGATGAATTATCCAGCAGTGATTTGTGCTTTATTTCTGTTACTGAGATTTGAAATATTAGACTTTGCCCTGTTTTTCTTTACTTCCTACTTTGCATGTTCCTGTACTTTCATTGCCAGAATGGTTCCTAGTTGCATATATCTCAGATGCTTTGTATAGAGTACCGGTTTTTTTTGTTAACTAGAGTTGCATCTTACCCTTTGTCCAAAAGGCATGAATGTATAAGTTCAAGCTTTCTAGCATGTTTGGCCAAGCTTCTAAAATTTACTTATTTTGAGAAGTGCTTTTTCCAAAAGCACTTTTCAAAAAAAGTACTTTAGGTGAGAATCGATTTGTGTTTGGCTAATTAATTTGAAAAGCATTTTTGAGCAGTAATTAGTGTTTGGCCAAGCTATTAAAAACTGCTTCTAAGTGTATTTTTCTCAAAAGTGCTTCTTAGAAAAGTGCTTTTGGGGAGAACTATTTTTTTCTCAAAAACTGCTTTGGCCAAAAGCACTTTCGGCCCAAAAAAAAAGCTTGGCCAAACAGGCTATTCTTTGAGGTCATTTCAAGCTAACATCATTTGATTTACTTTAAAGATAAGGAATATTTTCATTTTATATTATGGAATGAGTATATGCTTGAATAAACGAATTTGGGGTATACCACGAGCTATTTTTTTGAGTTTTTTTTTTGGTATGTATTGAAGATATAGTTAAATAAATAAAAGTGTGCTCTCTAATGGTTTAAGTTTTTAGATGAGGTAGTCACTTTACAATAGAGTGCTTATGTGTTGTATCTAGATGTGTATGGAGTGGTGTACTTATATGCAGAATGATAAATGCAGCTGTTCGTGCTTAGTACACATGTTTCTTTGACTACAATGGTTCTAGTTTTATGAATATCTTGAGCCATCTAGATGTATGTTGATATACATATTGTTAAATGTGGGTTTCTCATAAGGATGTTGGCGATCGCAAAAAAGATCTTGCAAAGGGTTATCCAAAGTTATACAGGACTAACTATTGTATGGTTGACTGCAGGTTTTATTTTCCTCTGGTCATTTGCAAGATCATGGGCACAATCGACTTCAAACAGACTATCTAGAGGTGAGTTGTGTTGAGTTTGTTCCGATGAGCAGTAAGATAGTTCAAGAATATGTGTATACATCTATGTGTGATTTCTTTCGTTTGAATAAGGATGCTAACTTAGTACAAATGAGAACATTCCTTCATGTGGGAGACCACTGATTTTGAGATGATTGCACCACGCTCTTTCAGGGGAAAATTATCCACCAAAAACTTATTTATCTTATATTAATTAGCTACATACATGGCTGGCTGTTAATAATTGAGGTCTCAATTGTATGCTTTCTCCTTCAACTTTCTTGCCAGTACTGTGCTTGGGATTTGTTATTTTTTATTTTTTCGTGCCTGCAGGTGATGGACTTCTTAAATGATGCTGTGGTATCTATGGATGCGTTTGTCAGTGCCTATAAGCAAGCATCCATCTACTTCTGCTGTCCTGTTGAAATGAGGTACTGACGTCTTGGTTAACTAAAGTTGTACAAGTATTGTGTAATGTGTATATACTGCTGATGAATGGCTAGGTTGATGCACCTAAAATCTCAATGTCTTGCTCCAGAATACAGACCTCCTTATATTGCAGAGTATCATTAACTTCTCTCCTTGTATGTGTCTCTGATAATTTGCAATTTCTTGCATGCTTGAACATTGTGAATTGCACTTTCATTACACCCAATTTGGGTTATTTGTATTCTCATTACCTGCCTATGGATAAATAGTTTTTGTGCTTATATGAGGAAGGCACAACAAAGTTCATATTCATTAGCTTTTTTTGTTTATGCAGTCATGGGAATGAGGAGGTGCTTACTACGCTTGCAAGATTACATGATTCATTGCTGCCCTCTTTGCGGCGGGGTTTCCACATTATTTTAACCTCTGGGAAAAAAGGTTTGACGGAATCATCTAATGAAATGCGCTCAAATGTTTTTGTCAGTCTCAAACTGTTATCCGCAAGGATAGTAAATTTTGGTTGGAAGCTGCTGAATTTGTGCTATTTAAGTGATGAGGCTTTTGTTGAAAGTTCTCCTCTTCCTGCAACCATGAAGATGTTTCCTACCAATGTGGAGGATCCAGCTATAAGAGCAGATATATTAGTGCAGTCAGTGAGGGATATCAGTGGAGATTACTCACAGGCTCTAGAGGGACGTAGCAAAGGCACATTTCTCCAAGTCATTCACAAAAATCACAACATAATGAGCAGAATTGAATTACTACGGAATACAGGTAACTAGCTTAGACTTACACTTGTTACTCAAAGTTTAAGGTGGCTCGCCGATCTTGCTATTGAGTGGATTCCAAATTAAAGCATGCATGGCAGAAAAAAATGGAACATATGGGATTCGTTTTGGAGTGTGAATAACATTTTCTGTGATTGAAGCATTAGCAGAAATCTGCTACATATCTACATTTGTTTTCTCTTTTGTTATGGCTTGTACATATTTTTGTTGAGAAATGTGAACCCCTCTTCTTTCTTTTTTAACTCTTTTTGAGTAACTTGAACCCCTCTTCTTTCTTCCTCAACTTCTTACTCTCTTAGTGTAAATCATACAAAATGAACAGGTAAATATAACTCTTATCTGACATCTCATGTCTCTGCTTATTCTTCCTTGAACTCATGCATGTTTGTGGTTTTAAGATGGAATCCAATCTGATTTTGTCTCATGCAGGGTGGATATCAATGGATGATGATCAATTCAAGTTTCTGTCGGGGATCATGGTACACCCAGTAGAAGAAAATTTTGGGAAGACAGCCAATCCTGCAGTCTCCCAAAAGGATAACCAACCACCTGTTGATGAAGACACTGCTATTATGGAGTCAAAAATAAGTCAAATAAAGGACCTCTTCCCTGATTATGGAAAAGGTTTCTTAGCTGCTTGTCTCGAAGTATATAACCTGAATCCTGAAGAGGTCATTCAGAGGATTCTTGAGGGTACCCTTCATGAGGACTTGCAGTCTTTGGACATTTCCTTGGAGAACATACCACAACCCAAGTCTGGTGTTCCATCCATGACCAGAAATGATAAGGGTAAAGGGAAACTAGTGGAACCTGTGCCGATGCCCCCAAGAAACATTATGCCCGCAGCAACCCCATACCAAGCTGAAGGCTCATCTAATTTATCCACGACTTCAGTTGGAAGGTTTATCAGGAAAACAACTACTGAAGAACCTGCTTCCTTGACACTCGACTCCAGAGATGCAAAGGATTTGGCAAAAACCATTGCACTTTCGTCACAGCTTGAGTATGAAGATGAGTACGATGACTCATTTGATGACCTAGGTCTAAGTATTGGTGATTCAGCATTTGAGGAAACTGAGAACCTCCAAGACAAATCAAACATCAGCCGTGGAAGAACTTCTGAAGCTGATAATGGTAGCTCAGCCTCCAACGCTTCTAAGTGGGGATCACGAAAAAAGCCACAGTTTTACGTCAAAGACGGCAAGAACTACAGTTACAAAGTTGAGGGCTCTGTTGCAGCGGCTAATTACAATGAAGCTTCGTTAGTAAATCAAGCTCAGAAGGAGACTATACATGGATTGGGACGAGGAGGTAATCATCCTTTGGGTGCAGTTAGAAGGCTAACTGAGCCAAACGAGGAGAAAGATGAGGAGAAAGACTATGAGTCGGAAACAAATGAGATGGGTGGAAGGGGGGGAGGTCGAGGGTTCTTCAGAGGGAGGGGAGGGAGGAGAGGAGGAGGTAGATCAAATCATTACAGAAAGGACCAAGCCATGAAAAAACATTTTTCAGGCTTGTCAGGCCATTGATATGGAAATTTCTTTACTTACCTTTAGTATGTATACAAAATGTTGATAAGCCGACAGCAAAATAACATATCTTTTAGCTACCTTTAGAGTTTCCAATGGACTGTATAGGTGATTCGCTGTGGGAAGAAACTTCAGTTGGATTTTGTTTCATTGAAAATACTTTAGTATATATGATGACTTAGACTCTCAGAGTTTTGTTGAATATCCGATGTATTAAAAATGCTTATCAAATGTTAACAACTGCAGATATTTAAGAGAGAATGAGTAGTTATAAACGATTATGTAAACAATGGTGTAGTAAGGATTGAAAAAGCCAATGTAAATCCAGGCAAGCAGACCCCAAATCAGAGCAGATCCCGAGGGTTTTATAGCCCTTTAATTCAAACAGAACTCCTGGAAAGACACGGTTCCAGTGTCGCATGATTTGAAACTCTAAATAACGAGTACGTCTCTTCAATTGAATATCATGCCCACTGGACACCAGTCGAAACTCATAAGTCTTCCTTAAACCCACCCACTTAAATATCAAATCTTTTCTTTTTTTGGTTTTTGGTCTGCCATAAGGCTAAAGCCCTATTCCAGGTGTACACTTGGGCGGATTACCCTGGAGGAAAATCCCAGCATTTTGGTCTCTTATTATGATATGCAGAAATCAACAGATGAGACATCAATGCTCCTCGTATCACAAGGCTATATACACCGTTGAACTGAACCTCCCTAGCTTAGTGTAAATAATTGTAACAAAGATCGATCGATCAATCAACCAAGTGTTACATGACGCCAAGATGGTAGATATAAAAATAACATATTCCTGATAAACAAATTGCTCCTTTTAAGATGCAAAAATGAAGAAAACCCATCACAAGCAAGATTTACTTCAGAAATCAAATTGTAGACATCAAAAATTTAAAGGATAAATCCAAATCCTAAATCAAAAATACTACATAACTCTAGAAATCATAGGAGTCTATTAGGAATCTATTAGGGTTTCTTGGAGGCTACTCTACCCTAAACCTTAACTCACACCTATATAAAGGAATCAAATACCCAAGAGGTGTCTCAAAAATCCCACAAACTCACGGGATACTCACAAAGAGACCAAATTATGGCCGTAAAATTCTTGACAATGAAATAGTTCAAGAAGCCGAAAATCAAATACATCCAGGAAGATCACTCACTGAATCATCTATTAAGAGAATCATAAGATGCACAGTGGCTGGCCTTTTTCATGCACTACACGAAGTGGAGGCACCAAGTCCAAACTAATTCATACTTACTGTAAATGAAAAATAAAGGAATACTATCAAGTAGGCAACAAAATGATCAAATAACTATCCTTTTGTTTGTCATTTTGTTCATCAAATCTGCAACTATGAATGAATAATTTTGACACCAAGGACAATTGTTGCTTTGGCCTGAAAATTGCACACAGCTGCAACAGCTATTATTCAGAACTCATCACCACCCGTATAGTAGCCAACATTCTTGTCCTAGAAAAAAAAAAACATGAAATACACGGTGTCAGATGCCTAGTAGATTCTTCTTAAAGAAGAGGGAAGTGGGAGAAACAGAAAGAGAATAGAGGGGTGGAAGCATGATCATAAAAGAAAATAACTTGCCTGGGACAACATCCTTTGCTTGTTTAGAAATTGAGTGCGGGCCTTGTTTTTTTCTGAATTTGGTGACTTAAACAATCTCTGCAAAACAGATCATCCCAAAATAAATGCTTTTCCCATATTCAACCAGTATTTCTTTCTTTTTCAGATGGAACAACCAGTAGTTATCTTTCAATAAACAAGGAAAAAGCTTTTTCTTTGGCAAGCTAAATCCGGAATGGGAAGAAATATATATATTTTTTTGATTTGGCACCGGGTGTCTGAGTCTCTTCGAGACCCAACTAATCCCGGGGGTGCACAGGCCAAGTGCACCACGGTTAATTCGGGTTTTACCCAGTCCGATGGCCCTCAGAAATTGTTTGCACCCGGTGGGTTTCGAACTAGAGACCTTGTAAGGGAGCAAACCTCAAGGCTCAAGTCAATTGCCACCAAATATATTTTTATAGCAAAGTCATATGAATCAGATTTATGAGATGAGCACTTCTTCTGGTAATAACAATTACTATCTCCGCTCCATATTATTTGTTGTTTTGGCAAACCAAATTTTGATGCAAAATATTTGAAATTTTAAAAAGGAGAAAAGATTTTATTACTATTTTTCTTCTGCAAAATCCACCCTTAATGCTCCAATTAGTGGTGTGTTAATATAGTGAGACGGATAGGATTACGAGAGAGATAAATGGTAATTTAAACAATTACTATCATGATTAAAAATGTTAAATGACAAATTATATGGACAGGACGTAGTAAAAAATAAGTGTTCATAGAAGTTAGTCACGCTACCTTTTCAGCACCGGATACACGGTGCTCAACACCGGGCAGTTTCTTCTTCGGCGTGAAACCAAATAAATCATGAAGAAACTCATTTTCCTGCATAATTTGGAGAGGAAACACCCAATGACCACCAATTAAACAATTTCACTAGCCCAAAACTTGATCTTTTAAATTAGAAAACAGACCTGCATATGCTTCACGAATCCTCCTCCAAGGAAGTGCTTAAGGAAGTTTAACTGTTAAAAAATAATGATTTCAGCAAATATGCAACCAGCCATATTATAAAACCAAAAAGAAACAAAACTGACCTGTATAAGTTGAGCCCAAGTACTTGTGCTAAGCAGTTCTCCACCAATCTTGGTCGAGGCCTCAGGGCTATACCCATCCTGATGTTAATTGTAAGAAATTAGAAAATGCAGCAAAAAGAAAAGAAAGAACGTTAAAGGAGCAACTTCAAGTTAGCTAATTACCTCGAGAAAGTCCAATATATCTCGAAATGTGTTCCTTTGGTTATTAAGATCCTTCTTGGCTGATCCTTTACCTCCAGCCTCTGCCGAAAGGGTTCTTACCTGGTTCAGGACTTTTGCCCTTAATCCCTGTATATGTAATAATTCCCTAGATTTGTTAGCTTCAACTGTGGAGCTGTCACTAGAACCTTTAGCTTCACCAGAAAACTTCTCCAGACTCCCAACTTCAAAAACTAAAGCAAGTGCTTCGCCTGCTGCAATGCGCACAGATCTGTCTTCCTTGTCTAGAAGAGTTGAGAAGTAGGAGATTGACCTGCATTATGAGCAAATGATTCACCATCTAACTATCACCAAACACAAGCCTTACAAAAGCTCATCATTCTCACAACATCTAATTTTTTTATTCTTTTTTTTTTTTGGGGGGGAGGGGGGGGGGGGGTTGGTTTGGGGAGGGTGTGTATGTGTGTGTGGAGGGATTTTAGGAGAGTTACTCACCCTTGCCAACTTTTTGGGTTAAGTGTCCATCCATCCATGGTAGTAAGGAGGAAAGACCAAGAAGATACAACTGCTGTTATCATTGCCGGTGAAGGTTTAGCAGATGAAACCTGATCCATTAACCAGACGCAGTTACGGAATTGTTAGAAAGCATTCATATACAGCAATAAGATACTATAGAACCTATTTCAGAAATGAAAAGATGATCACAAATAACATACATTAGGACCCAGTTTTGGATGAATGACTTGCCACATCAATTGCATCGACTTTTCTGTTTCATCCGGTTCTTCGCCACCAATAAAGGTAACAATGGCCAAACATTCCAGTAGCTAAAACCACAAAAACCAAATAGCTATCAGCTACAAGCTAGCTAACACCAATTTTAAAAGAACTTTTCACCATCTGCGAACATACCGAGGATATTTTAGAATTATCACCCCGAGATTTAAGAGCCTCTGAGATAGGTGACACTGATTCTTCCAGAACCTCGTGTGCTTTGTCCCCAGGGCCAGCAGTTAAAGCAAGAAGCCCTATCACCCCAACAAAGAAAATTGAAAATTTACAAACTCAAACTTTTGGCCGAATGATCAAGTTAAAAGGACTGCAATTAATCAACAAGCACAGATGACTAACCAATAACATGAGACGCCAAAGCTATCTCCTTGGAGGAACCACGTTTAATGGAACTCAAACATTGTTGCAATAATGTGGCAAACCTGAAGGATGAAACATAACTGTGAAGAGCACACAACAAGCCATGCATCTAAAGCTTTTTTTTTTTAATCGTATTAAGTAAAGTAATTTATTACGATGAGAAACATGCAACCAGAGGTCTTAGAAGTCAAAACATGACAGACGACAGGCCTACTACAAGGGAGTGCAATAACATAACTAGGACTGAAGTCAGATTGCAATGCAAGTCTGGTGGAAGTTTTCGACAAGAGGTTTCGCTTTCACACAATAAGATAATAGTCATGGCAGCATATTATTTTATTCTTTTATTGGACAAAACAAGGCAGCAAATTAAACGTACATATAATATAGCGCATTGCTTGTTATGGCACATAAAATCAAATTCTTTACAAAAATAAATACCAAAATGGTGACTATATCACCATTACAATGATTTTAATAATGCCTATGCAACTAACTGACGGTTTCATTTTAAATTGAATAAGCTATAAAATCTGACTAACCAACGGGAAGGCTCAGATCGATAGAATACTATCACAACGCCAACAAATCTTCTAAAGATGTTATTACTTCAACAAAAAAAGTTCTAAAGATATTTACCAGGGCTAGCCAAAGTCCGCCCCCCTCCCATGTAACAGAAGTCCAGAACAATACAATATAAACAAGCACAACTAATAAGATGTAGAAGCATGCACTTAACCTACATCAAAATTCCTATGCTTTCAACGAATCAGAATAATATAACTTAATAAAGTTAGGAAAATTGAATCAGAATTATATAACTTAATAAACATAGGAAAATTCTCTTACTTTTTTTCAACAAATTCATGCTGTATGTTACTATTGAATGCTTCTATAATAGATGCCAAAGCTTTCTCTCTTGTTGAGCCCCTACAGCCAACAAATGGGTAGAAATACTAGTTAGACACATTCTTCATCAGAAACAAAACCTCAAGTAGAGCAAATGACCAAAGATGGAAATTTTAAAAATCAGTAATCATGACTAGCAACCCATTCAAGAATAGTCAAACCTTTTCTCATAAAGGGCATCCACACACTGATCAAGGATAGTCTCCTTATCAAATTGAGCCTCCTCTAAACCAGACAACATCATATCCGACCGAGTAGTTGATGATGAACTAATGCTATCCGTGTCATCACTATCCAGTATAGCAGCATTCCTACGTTGCGAACTTCCTGAGAGAGAAAAAACGGATCCACCAGCAAACAATTTAATTCCCAATTCCATTTGCCTATCAAAACAAAAAAAAATCCCAGCTCCATTCTGAAATTCCCTAATTCCCCACAAAGCAACACACTTTACCCAACCCCACAAAACATAGGGTTTCCTTTTATGCTTAACCCATTTGGATCCTATTGTTAGCAAAACCAACTACTACTATATTTAAGTAGCGAGAAGTTAAAAGAATCCAAAGATCAATATTTGTTTCAAAGACAGAAGCCCAATTCCAAAAGCAGATATTTTTCATGATAAACAGGTTAAATTAAAAGAAACCCACTCTCAATTTTTCACAATAAAAAGGTTATAGAAAAAACTCAATTCAATTTCATGATAAACAAGTTAAATAACAGCAACCCAATTCAACAAAGATGATACCGTTCACCATAAACAAGTAAACAACAGCAACCAGATTCAATAAAGTCCTATAGAATTTTCACAATAAACAATTTAAAGAACAGAAACCCAGTCCAATTTCAGGGTAAACAAGTTAAATAACAGCAACACAATAGAATAAAATCTCCATTCTTTCATTAAAGAAGAGAAACCCAATCCAATGAAGTCTCTATTTTTCCACAATAAACAAGTTAAAGAACAGAAACCCAATTCAATTTCACCATAAACTAGCTAAATAACAGCAACCTAAATCAATTTCACAATAATCAAGTTAAAAAAAACAGCAATCCAATTCAATTTCACGATAAGCAAGTTAAATAACAGAAACCCATGTAATAAAGTCTCTATTTTTCACCCCCGAAAAAAACAACTAAAAGAAACGAAGCAGAAACTTACTTCTACCCATGGTGACAGCTCCAGGTAACAAAGGTTAGAAGCAAATACAAGGTTGACTATAAATCTGACGATGAAAATCAAAATCAAAAGGCAAAGCTGGCTTTGAACAAACAGAGAAATCAAACTTGTTAATTGAATCGAAGAACAATGTATCCATAAAGTAAATTTTTTGGGAAGAAAATTTGAGAAACGGAGAAGATCTAGAGATTTCTCACAAGATTACAAGGAAAAGAAAAAGAGAAGTATTAGGAGAAAAAACCTCTGCTATTTATAGATCTAGGCACAAATAATAAATGGAAAGTTTTTTATTTTTTTCACAAAACGAGATATTTTGGGTGGGTGGCTGCGAATATTCGGGAAAAAAGGACGGGGTAGTAGGGTCGATGACGTGGAGTGGTGACAGCCGTTGATTTGGTTAGCGGAGAGTTTGAGAGTGTAGTGGGGTCCATGGATATGTGAAAGAGAGCGTTAAAATAGGGATACACGTGGAAAATGCACGTACAGAGTTTCCCTTCCTACGGAACTGAGTGGCGTGTGTTTTATTTCCCTTTTCTTTTTCTAGGTATCGTGTTTTCTTGAGAGTGTATTTATTACGAAACTAATAAGTTTCTTTTTTTTTAATTTCTTTTTTGAAAAATGTATTTTTATTGTCAATTACAGTATCTATGGATAATTGTGCATATTTTGATGATTTCGTTGAATATTTATTTACCAAGTATAATTAGGTGAAGTTCTAGCTATAAAATAATTTGTTTTGCCTTCGTGTGATTATTTCCTTCTAATTTGTGGTATCTAATATCAAGGAATAATACAATCCTTGTCATTTAGCCTAATAATCTAACTGAAAATGGTCTACGTTTGAAATCCTTACATAATTTGGCTCGGATTGTACATAATCCAGAAAAAAAAATTTAGCCTTTAGCCACTATTATAAACACACTTTTAGGGTTTCTTTATTTTCATTTTCTCGGCATACTCTCAACCCGCCTCTCTTTGCTTTTTCCTTTCTTTCTCTTCTCTCACTCACATAGATCTGGATATTTATAGAACTCAAACTTGATTTAAAGCATTTTCTCTACTAAGTTGCTTAATCTTCATAAATTTTTATAGATCTCAAATATTTGAATCTCGATTTATATGTGTCCAAATTTAAAATTAAAGTTTTGTTGCATCCATATTCTTAACTCCATTGAAGGAGCTTTGAAGCTCTAAGTTCAACTCAGATTTGGAAAATCTAACTCTAAAATTATTGGGTTAAGTTAAAAATTATTGTAAAAACTTATAATGATAAGAATCTTAAATGTTGGATTAATTGTGTTTGATTAACATTGATTTTGGGAACTATACTAGTTGAAGAAGGAAGATCAAGATGAAATTCAGTTTTGTATACACTGTTCTACATCATTATACAATATTATACCACATTACACAAAAATATAATGAGGTGTATAATATTGTATGTTGGGTGCGAAAATACAATATTGATTTTTTTTAAGTAAGTTTCTCTTTCATGATAGTAATTTTGGTTTTGTTGCTTGTTTTTTATTTTTTGTTTTTCCATAGTTCCCTTTTGTTTTTGTTTTGGTTACTTTTTGTTTAAATTTTTCTTTTTGCTTTTACTTAGTATTTTCTATGCGTTCGCTTTTTCTTTTTCTTTTTTTGCGGGAAATTTTCATATTACGATAACTGGGCTCTCTACATTTTAATTTTATAGCTCATATTTTAATTTACAACCAACTAGCCCAAAATTAGTAGGCTAAGATTCAACATCGAACTCTAATGTATTGTCAAAATTACTATTTAATTTTAAAAAAAGTTTTCTCAAGCTTTTAAGTTAATTTTCAAATGAGTAACTATGACTTAAATATTAGTTCAATAAACCAAATTTATTTGGGTGTGAAAATTAGATTTTTAACAAGCTTAATATATGTGGGTTTAAATTTCGAATTGGATTTTGTGAGAAATTTAGAGAGGGTGTTAATTAGACTTGTTAGAAATAGTATAAGAAAGTTGTATATAAAATTTGAAGTTATTTAATGGAGATTTGGACTAGTTTTGAACAAGAATTGCATCTACAAATCGTGAAAGAAGTTCATCTATAGACGCTTGTATAAAGGTGTATAAAAGTGTATAATAATGTGTAATGTGTGTTTCTACACTCATATACGCTATTCTACAAGATTATATATAGTTATACAAACAACTGACTTCGTCTTCTTCCTAGTATCTTTTCTGAAATGTAACTCAAATTTTGCTCAAATTTACTCCAAATCACTTAAAATTTAAATATTAAACTCCTTTTGATATTTTCAATCAATTGAAATAACACCCAATCCAAACAACTAATAAACTCAAAAATACCCATTTTCGAAAGCAAAGCTTTGAATGATCTTTAATGGTGGACTTCTACTCTTCAATTTTCTTACAATGCAATCAAGTGACACAAGAGTAGAAGCAGAAAATGCATGGTCCTTTGAATCATATATAGAAGATGTGAGAAGAAGAGATAGTCAAAGCAATGGTTGTGAGAATACAAATTTAACTCCATAGATCTTAGAAACAATGGTTGTAAGAACACATATTTTGAATTTGTTAGTGCTTTCAAAATATGTACAATGTGGGCTAGGTCGGGTAAAACTTAAAAATATGAGTCATTTTTTGTTATGGTGTGAACTCAAGTGTATTTTCTTGTAATTCTTTCTTTTTTGCCAGTGAAATACTGGTATGCATTATTCAATATTTCATATACAAGTTTATACAAACTTATACATCAATATACATTACTGTACAGATGCAGTTAAAACTGAAAAATAGAATTTTTGTATTTTTTTACTTTTATCTAACAATTTATATATAAAGTTAATTTTTCGATCAATTTTTAAAATTTTCTTTTCTTCTTGAGTTTTCTGTCAAATCAGAAACTTTGGAGCAAATTCATCTATATAGAACTTAAAAAATAAGATACTTTAGATCTATTTTTTGTGTGTTTATAGCTGGATAGGAATGTATAAACTTGGGTAAGAAATAGAACAAAAAACCATGATAAATTTGCGTCATAATAAAAAAGGCAAGAAGGTTTTTTTCGGATCTGAGCCAAATAATATTAGGCCACATATTTATAAACTTAAATTTGGGTCATCCGGTTGTAAAGTTACCAATGACCTTCTTAGTGTAAGCACTGCTCGGGGTCTATTTGAGACCCTTGTGAACTCTAACACACTAGGAGTTTTGGTCCTTTAGTCACTCTCTCTACTGCTAAAACCTGCACTATTTTTGGCACTCAACTCTCTTTTCCTATGTTCCACTAAATATGTAAATCGGTTGGTTAGTCTATGAATGCGCGATCTAGCTTAATTTCTACTATGGATTCTAGGTTGTGTTGATTCCATGGTATGCTTACCGAAGGCACAAACAGTGTCGGGTAATTTAGTTGGGCATGCTGAAAGTTTATTGTCATCATTTTGTAAAATACTTTAATTTTATCATTATTGGGCATGTACAATTGTATGAACGTTTGAGGTGCTAGTAGAAAAGGAAAAAGTGTAGAACTCAATATTTGCATACAAAATGGGTAGATAACATGCCTATAGGACTTGATAATTATTTGTTATATGTGTCGTTCAATTACTATGCACACTATAAAAATGATGTCATTAGAGAAAAGCATGCGAACATACTGTCCGCTAGCAAACACAAGTAAAAATGCTGCAATTATGTTTCTTGCTATGTGCTATTAGAAATCCTCCCTATAGGACTCCAATTATTTTATTTGACAATGTTCATTTGGAAAATATGCTCATAGAATTAAGAGATGTTATATTCATTAGATACCATACATATAGAGAATAAATGTTAATAACAACCCTTTTAATTCTGCACCATACACTAGAAGTCTTGCCTATAGAATTTTGATTACCTCATCTGTTGTTGTCTTGCACCATTCACTAGAAATTATGCCTATAGGAATTTGATCACTTCATTATTGTCTTGCACCGCTTACTAAAAATCATGCCTATAAGATTAAGTATAACAATAAAAAATGTGAATGCCAAGCATCAATGGTAGAGATCTTGCCTATAGGGTATAATTACTCGTTCTAACAGACCTCTAAAATCCCATTTACAACATGTGTTATACCGCTGTCAGCTAGCATGAATAATTTTAAGATTCTCCTAATAGACTTCCCTATCACTCAGCATGTAGATCAGTTAAGATTACAACATATGTGAGGTTAAATAACTTGAAACTTGTGATTTCAATAATCAGCTTATAGCAATTGTATAATCCCTTCTACAAGCATGTCTTGTATCTGAAACTGCCCTCACTTTGATTCACAGTCACCTAGAAATCATTTCTATAGGTTCAAGGTTCTAAATTCTAAAATCTCCCAATTTGCATATGTGTTTGCGTGCATTTGCTATCTAAGTTTAGGGGGGGACAATGTGAGCCTTTAGTTTCCTTTATGTGAAGTCTTTATATGTTTTTTTGTCCCTTAGTTTTATCATTTTGAGCAGCCTAAGTTAAGTCTAGAACTATCCAAATAGAAATTCAAAACCTTCTGAACTGTAGGCATGGGACGGATAGTGCACACATAGGGTAAGAGTTATAATTGAACTAGTACGCTTTAGGTAACAACTTAAAGATAATAATCGGGTAGCAGAAAATAATAGTTTGTGCCCACTGAATAATACGAGTAACACCCCATCTGGAGGGAGTTACGAAGTATTATTTATGTTTCATGGGGTGATCTTTTAGGCTAAAAAACATAGGATTCCCCCCCCCCCCCCTTTATTTTTTTTCTTTTCATACTAAGAATCAAAAAAAGTCGTACCCTCTGTTCAAAAATTATGTTTATAATAAACTTCTTAAAGTTTTGTGCTCTCTCTTAATTTATTTGATCACATAGACTAATTTATATAATTCGTGTTCGAGAGTGCCTGGCATATTCTCTTCGAGATAATTTTGAGCCCTTACCCGATATTTGGTGACGCAAACTGGTTAAACCTGAGTTATTTGCAAATAGGTGCCCTAACGCACCTCAAACCCGTTAGATGGCGACTCACTCTTTTAACACCTTCCTTAAAAGAGTTATCACGTATAGAAATCTGATTTGTGAGAAAAAGGGGTGCGGCAAGGATTACTAAAAGCCGATTATGCCAAGGTTATGCTCAAGATGGAAGGAAACCATTAGCGAGTTAAGTAGATAGGGTCAAGATCGAGTACTCAGATCAGCCCAAACGACTAATTTGGTAGTAAGATATTTTAGGAGAATATTCCACATAATATTCTCTGCACTTGTACTTTCAGTTAGGTGAGGGACATGTCCCATGTAAGAGGGAATAGAGAGAGGAGGAAGATGAGATAATATTCTATATGATAAGTTCTCTGATGAAAAGTTGACTCTCAAGTAAATTACGAACATTGTATTTACAAAAAATACTTTTTATTGTTGATCCCACACCTTCTCGCATCAGATCCGAGAAAGCCTTCTATATTCTCACGTTTGTTTGTATTACTTCGTTGTCCGAAGGAGAATCATCCACCTTTGAATATTTGGGTGAATTATTCTTTCTATTTGTATTTATTGCCATTTAATATATTTATTACTTGTTATTACTCCCCCCATACATTCATAAAAATACCAGTGAACACCCATTCGTATTTAATTGGTTTAAGTGTAATTATACGTTATTCATATCACCCGACTTTAGATCTAGGACTTATTATGTTTAACTAGTATTTTGCCCTTTATTTTTTTATTTAATTAATTTAATAAAAAATACTTAACGTTTTTTGGTCAAACAATTATCATATAGGAAGTCAAAGGATTTAATTTTCCCAAGAAGGGAAGTCCCCACAAAAATAATTGAGGTAAAACAGAAGAGGAAAAGCTCCTAATCACAACAATGATATAGTTTAGACATTTTTCTAACCACATTAGCTTAAAGAATTTCGTACAAAGTTCCTTTCATCTCTTTTCACATTTTTGTTTCCATCTTATGAAGCTACAAGCGAAGCGGGTTGCTTGTCTTGCCTCGAGCCCATAAGAGAAGTACTGCTTTGGACTAGGATGGTGCTCTTCTGCTTAAAACTAGGCTAGGAAATGGGTCATCTTCCCTCGTAGAGTGGCTTCTTTTATAAGAAAAGTCTTTCTCAGCGGAACTAAAAAAAAAAGAGTTTGAGCTCTTTTTTTAGTTGACCTACACTATGGCAAAGTCCATGATAATGAAAGGCCCATTTTTGGTGATTTTTGGAAAAGAATATTTTTTATCATATTTACACATGAAGAAAAATATTTTCCTACCTATGATGTTTACATGAAATCAACAGATGTACAACAAGTATCTTTATGCATATATTTTTATATCTAATAATTATTATTACTAGTATACACTATATTTTACCATGGGTTATCACTTATTTATAATTAACTAAGAAATGCGATTTATTGTAAAATTTTATAATTACATCAACAACAACCCTGTGAGCTACCACTATTTGACCAAAAAGTATTAACTTTCTATTAAACTATTATATCTTATGTAATAAAGGGTTAAACCTAGTTAATGATAATATCTCTAGATATAGATCTTGAAAGCATGGATAACATAGGACTGAGTTAGTTAGAGGTTGAAAATAACACATATATCTAATATTCTAAATGGTATGAGCAGTAATGGAGGGGTAACTAGCAATAAGTAACAATAAATGGCATTTAAGCAAATAGAAGGAGTGTTTCACTCAATAATGGATAAATTAGAGCTACGGACAAATTCTAGAATGTTTGAACTATTTTTGGATCTGATGGAAAAGTATGGAATAATATGAGTGAGAATATTTATAAAATGGTAAAGTTTGTATCTTTGCTAAAGAGTGAATCTTCTTTTGAAAAATGTTCTTCTCAAGTGAACATTACATGTCTTACACCATTATCTCTTTTTCCATTTATATGAGACACGTCCCTAACAAATCATAATAGTATAAGTGCATAAAATATTCACTAGAATATTCTCTTTAATATCCTATTCCAAAAACTAGTTGTTATTGTTCTATCTACGGTACTCGACCTCGGTTACAAATTGACAACATGACCACGAATCTTGTTGCTTCCTGGTCGACCTCGATTGACTCTTTCCTTAAATTTATTTTTCCCCAAATATTCTAGGGTAGGTTTTGATCCATAAATCTACAAGCGGTGCTTGGGAAGGGTAGTGTGTACGTAGACCTTACCGATCCTAGGAGGACAGATAGAGACGGAGCTAGGATTTTAAGTTTACTAGTTCTGAATTTGTCACAAAACCCATAGCTCATCTTAGTTACTGGGTTCGCAATTAAATATGTATACATATTTAACAAATTTCTAACGTACAAATATAGTATTTAAGTAAAAGTGTTTGAGTTCGGCCGAACCCACATCTTATAGCTAGCTCCGCCTCTGAAGACATAGAAGTTGTTTTCGATAGACCCTCGACTAAAAAGGCTGTAAAATCTAATGATTAACTTTTTAAAATCCTTGTGTACATCTTAAAAAACTATTACTTCCTCCGTTTCATATTAAATGAGGTATTTTCCTTTTTAATCTATTCCAAAATAAATGACACATTTCTAAATTTGAAAATAATTTAACTTTAAACTCTTCATTTTACCCTTTTTGCCCTTAAATATCATAGCCCCACAAATTTTTTACGACTACAACTTTCAAAAGTCTTCTTCTTTTCTCTTAAACTCCGTGCCGAGTCAAACTAGCTCAAACAAATATGAAATGGAAGGAGTAATAAGTTCGACTCAAAACCAACTAATCTGTTTCAGTAACTACCCAATTTTCTGTTATTTCGTCAGTTATATAAACGAGTACCTCTTGATTTAAAAAGAATATCACAAGAACGCGCCAGAAAACTTACCCTTCCTCATCTCTACACTACCACGTACATATAGAAATAAGAGAGACAGAGGAAAAAGAAGAAGCTAAAGATGGAAAATCCTGGTTTAAGTAACGCACAACTGCAGCAATACACATACAATGTAGCTGAACAATTAGATGATGTAAATGATGATCATACTGATCATAATTACATGCATATATTATACGAAAAAGAAATGGCCAACCCTATACTCAATGATCAAGAATCTTTATACATTATCAATGAGAATTGGATTCAAGAATTTCGCACTGCTGCAATCCACTACATTCTCAGAGTTAGTAATCAAAAACCCCATTAATTAATTTCTTTATTATCACAACTTATTTTATTTTGATGCAGACGGGGGAAAGATTTCAGTTTAGAATCCACACAGTGTACAAAGCAGTGATATATCTTGATAGGTTTCTTGCTACACGGACAATAATTGTAAGTGAATTAAGATTCCTCTGAAAATGGTAGTATTATTGATTGTTTTATTTTCTGATTTTATTGTTTGCTATAATCTTGTTTGTAGAGAGAACAAAACTGGTCAATAAGGGTAATGGCAGCAGCTTGTTTATCAATGGCTGCAAAAATGGACGAAAGCAGAGACACATTGCCATCATTATCAGAATATCCTATGGAAAATTTTGAATTAAATAACAACCCAATAAATGCCATACGAATGATGGAAGAATCGATCTTAGATGCGCTTAAATGGAATATGTGGTGTGTCACTCCTTTTGTTTTCACAAAATTTTATTTTCAATCAACATTCTGCAAAGAAGATTCAAGCAAAGATTATATTAGAGCCAAAACTATGGAGATCATAATGAGTGTAGTTAGAGGTAATGAGCTTCTTTAATTTTTCCTGTTCAATTCGTAGATTTATTATAGTAGTTATTAAGAGTTACTACCAAGCAGGCGTTTGGACATAAAAATTGTAATTTTTGAAGAAAAAAAAGTAGTATTTGAAGTTAAGTTGAAAAATGGTATTGATTTTAAAATTATGTTTGGATATGCATTTCACTTGAAAATAATTGCAATTTTGTGAGTGGGGAAAAAGTCTTTTTTTCTGAAAATTTTGAAAAAGTAGTCAAAACCACTTTTTGGTTTTTGAAAAACTCGGTGTCAAATTTTTTTCAAAAACTTACAAAATTTCATGGACAAACACATTTTTTTTTTAAAGATTATTTTTGTATGGACAAATGGGGCCTAAAGTTTTGCGATTGTGCAGATGTGAGGCTAATGAATTTCAGACCATCTGTAATAGCAGCAGCTGCAACATTATTAGCACTAAACCAAAACTTGACCATGGAAGAGCTAGTGATAAAAGCCTTGCTTTTAAATGGAGCTGTATTTCTTCAAATTGTGAGTCTTAGTTTTAATTAAATTTTTTTCATATTCTCCTCCGGACTATATATGTTATTTATATAATCTAATGTAATTGCTGTGTTTGATTCAGGATAATGTGTGTTACTGCTACTATAAATTGTTAATGCTGAACAAGAACACAACCTCAGATGGAGAAATAAAGAATTTTGTTCAAATCAGATTCTAGTTAGCTTCTTTTTGTTAAACACTAGATTGAATATGAGCAGTCTAGTGATATCTGTTGAGTGGATGGGGTAATGACTTTTGTCTTAACATATTCTAGTGTGTACGTCCTATATTTTTCTAATTCATTCAATCAAATTTATATAATTGGAGTAATTAGCTGAGGATATAAGTATGTCAGGGGTTGGAATTTCTAATTTCTTAAAGTTTTATCCTCAAAGGTATGTCCATTCGCATCCTAAGAATTAGGTTGGTCGTCCAAGAAAAAATAAATATATAAACAGAAAATTCTACACCAGTAATAAAGGTTTGGTTAGCCACACAACAGAATATAATCTTCGTATAACTAAATGCAGCATTACTAATACTACATGATTTATAACAAATATAAAATTAAGTAAATTAAAAAGCGTAATTAGTTATCTGTACATAGAGTATGTAGCGGCAAAAATATTTTAAACTTAAGCTATCCATTTACAAATGTATATACACTATTATTTATTGCATGAACAATCTCTATATCTCATTCTTTGACCGCGTTATTCATTTGATGGCGGATTGAATGATCGACTGTTTTGTTGTTTCCTTATGCTCTTTGGCTTGGGGTTCAATGCAGTAAAAAACTCACAGATTACAAGCTGATTAGAGCAAAAGCAATCCATCTCGACTTACTTTTTGCAGGAATTTTTTGAATTATTGTTGTGAGCTTTGGGATCTCTGTTTGTTACCCTACAATATGGTGAATTGTATAATGGAATAGCGGAACATTATAAGTATTTGTTTATCAATGAATGCACCTAATCGATTCGTTCATAACTATAAGCATAGAGCATCCCATTCATAATTAAAAATCATAACACAGCTAATGTGTAGAAGTTGTCAATAGCACAACTATCTACAACATCCCAGTAAAATCCCAAATGGGATTTGGGGAAGGTAGGATGTATGTAGGGGTGACAATTTGAGCTCAAACCCATCTAACCCGCCCAACTAGCCCAGAGATTAATGGGTTGAGCTACAACCATTTTAGCTTATGAGTCAATTTGGGTTGAGCCCAAGTTAACCCATTATTTTTTATAGCTCATTCTGACCCATTTAACAGCCCAAATATAACTCATGAAACTCACCAAAAACAAAGTATCTCAACCTAACTTATTTAGAAATTTACTTAGTTGCTCCAATTTTTTAATTTTTCTACCACCCCACCATACCCCTTATCCTCTAGCCCCTCCCCCGCCACGCAAAATCCCTAAAAATTTATTTTTTTGTTGTATTTTTAATTTTTTATTATTTTATTTTTCTACACCTTCTACCCCTACCCCTCTCATGCCCCCCTCCCCCTCACCCTCACCCTCACCCCGGGCGCAAACCCCCTAAAAAAATTATATGCAAGATGAGCATGATTTTAAAATATGGGTCATGTTGGGCGGGTTGGGTTATGACCCATTGTTTAGCCCATCTTGACCCAACCCATCTTAACCCAAGTACACTTTGGCCTGGGTTGGACAATGACCCATTTATTGACCTGACTCATTTTGACTCGCCCAAATTTAGCCCAACCCGCCCATTTGCCACCCCTAGGTGGGGGACCTTACCTCTACCCCGAAGGAGTATAGTGGTTGTTTCCGAAAGACCCTCGTCTCAAGATAATAAGAAAAACAAACAGGAGAGTATTAGTTTCACCACAAAAATCATAGGAAATAGGAATATAAAATACATAAAATACATAAGGAAAAATGCAAAACAAAAATGATGGCTAATAGATAGATCATACACCGAAAATATAAAATAGTACGACATGGCAATGCCCCTAGCTATTTCCGACAAAAACCCTATCAAACTAGGCTCACAATAGTACAAGGTAACGCAAGACGCAACAACCTCCTAAACTACCACCATAATACTGGACCTCCAGGTATCAACGTCTGTCCAAATTTTTACACAGTTTGACCTAAACTAAAGCACGCACATAGTTGTGAACTGAAACCCTATCATTTTTACAGTTTGACCTAAACTAATGCATGCATATAATTCACATACCAGTAGCTAATCGGAAGGTAAAGCAAAAGTAGTGGACTATAAGATGCTTGCTATACAGACTTCAGAGTGAGATGTAGTCATGTAGATCGGAAAATCGCTCGACAGAGGTCCTAAACCATCGTTAGATGAAAATGTTGCGATAATGACAAGGTAGTAACTTCAGTTACCTCAAAACAACGATGTAAAGATCTAGTCATGGTTGAAATAAGTTAATGGAGTTTAAACAAAAAGAGAATAGGGGATATGATTGATCCAAAATATTGATATAATGATGCAATGAAACAAAACCAACCAGAAGCAGATCATATCAGGTGTCATTACAACCATGACATGTTCAAAAAACGTTATACTTGACAAGTCATTGATTCAAAATTCCCCTTGAGGTGTACAAGAGAGAGCCCATCCTCCGGTATCATCAACACCGTTTTTCCAAATGCTATAAGAAGCTGTCGGAAATTGATTAAATTGACCAACTCTCGCTTTTAGGTTTTCTACAACCCTCAAGTCTCTGTGCTTTGACACTTTTGATTGATAGCAGCTTAACATTTGAGTCGATGCCCTTGAGTGATGTTCAAGCAAGTTGTCACTTGCTAGTTGAGTTCAGGTTGATCCTACTGGGATCATCTTGATGGCAGCAGCAATCGGCATGCCAAGAAATCCAATTGCAACACTTGTAAACCACTGATGCCATGTAAGTGGACAAGTGCTTGCAAAGGTACCAAGGAATTCAACAATAATGATTTGGAATAGAACTGTACAGCCAAGGACGCTGATGAAAACATAGTTGTTCAATATACCATTGAAGACATTTATCTTTTCCATATCTCGAGAGCTAATCTCATTGAACACCTGCACGAAAACGCAAAGGTAACACTTGAGTTTACTAGTGGATTTGAGTAAAGATATAATAAATAGCAATAGTTCCACGCTTCCAGCAAACTGTTTATAAACCTCCGCAATCGATTTAAATGTAGAATTGAGATGACATACTTTTTTCCATTTAACAGAAACATTAATAACTACTAATACTTAGAAAGCTTTCATGATTACTTGCAGTGATCTATCTGTGTTTTGAACTCACATTATAAATATCCATTAACATCAACAAAACGTGAATTTACTCAAGAAATAGAAAAACATGACAATATGAATTTTTGCTAATAATGCATTAGAAAGTCGTGAAAGATTATATATTGAATAGGAAAATTGGAAAATTACCTGACAGAATACAAATGAGTTGAAAATGAGAGTGTTAAGAATCAAGTCGGCATCTGAGCCATCAAGATGAAAGAGAGCTTTGCCTGAAGTCTGAAGATACCATATGACTACAAATTGGTAAAGAGATTGTCCCAAAATGTTCCTCCACATGACATTGCTAATGAAGTTCCCCTTCCTACCTACAGGGGATCGCTTCATCAAGTCACCATTAGGAGGTTCAGTAGCTAGAGCAAGAGCTCCCAGAGTGTCCATTATCATGTTAACCCATAGAAGCTGAACAGCAGTAAGCGGAGCATTCCCTGAAAATGCATAGAAGATACATCTCAAATCACACCTTCGGAGGAAAAGTGTTAAAAGTAGTAAAAATTACTTCCCGCGTTTCAATCATATTTATGTAACATTTAAATATGTAAATTGTATTTCAAAAAGATTGAAAATTCCATGTCAAATTCAACCGAAAAGTAATCTGAAAAGGTTCACATAAACTAAATGGAGGGAGTAATTTTCTTAGGTCAAGATATGCTACCTGTCAAACATGCTGAAGAAAAGTTGACAATCAAGGCAACAACATTTACTGTCAGCTGAAATTGAACGAACTTTTGAATATTCACATAAACTGAGCGCCCCCATTTGGCCACAGTCACAATTGTTGAGAAATTATCATCTAAAATTATGACATCGGCACTCTCTTTAGCTACCTGGAACAGAAAACCAGACAACATGATGACTAAAGGCAGATAAATGAACATTAAATAACCACATAATGTTTCCACTATGTCCTACAACATGAAGCAAGATGATATAACTAATCATTTTCACTTCGAAGCCCAAATTGTAGAGGGAACATACTATGTAAGGGCACTTCAAATCTTTGAGCAAGAAAATGGGAGGTTTAACAAGTTGCTGAATGACAATTTGCAGCTTCTATAAATGCTAGACGGATAACAGCTCTTTAGTTTTAGTAAGCCAGAATTAGTAGAAGGAATCATAAGATTCTAAATCATGGAGTTCTTGGTTTAACAGTACAAGTACAACTGCCAAATCTAATTACAAAGATTTCCTTATCAAAAATAAAATCCAATAACAAGGTTTAAATAGCTAAAAGGAAGCTGAACTAATACACATCAAGAGTGAAGCCATTCAGGAAAAATCCACCAACAACACTTTTGAGGCTATACATATTCAACATCATTGATTAACAAAATAATAATCATATTATACCCATTACAGCACTGTATAACAGAATCTATATAATTTACGATCTTTGGCCAGGAATTTAAAGATAAATTGAAAAGTCTAAGTTGTATCGAGAAAAGCCTTAATAGGAGCGCTAGTGCAATTAAAGGTAAGTTGCTTATGGCATCACAGAAGGAAGATCTAAAGAGAGAGAAGTCCATGAGCTCTTATTTTGTGGTAGAGTAAATTCTTTGTGAAGAAACTATAGGGTGGTGAAAGAAAAGATCAAGATTTCCGTAGCAATAAAGAGAAAATAAATCCATACGCATGCAGCAGGAAAAAAGAACGAAGATCCATATCAAATCTTCTTATTTTGCGTACAGTAAATTCTTTCTATAGGAACATTAGATTGGTGAACAGAAAAAGGGTCACTATTCCTACAGTTCAGGACCCAATTAAGCATCTTGGGCCAAAAGGCACACAACTACATCTTTTCTAATAAGAGTGAAGGCGGATCACATTAAGAAACTTCCTCCGAAAATTTTGAAGTTCCATTTTCTTGGGAGAACGGGCCAGGGATAGCAATGTAAGCATAAATAATATTCCATTATCATCATCTAGTTTGACCTAGCACACAGGTTTAAGTGTAGAGTGCAGTTATTATCTACGCAAGTCAATATCTTGTCAAACATTCTCATATTACCCTCAACATGCTTAATTAATTAGTAATTTTACTAGTAGTTTCTTCTAGAGTGAAGATACTATGTTGAGCTTTTGTGTGAAAACAACGTAACTTTTAGATAGGAAATAGTTCACATAATCCATTAAGGGAAAGTGCATTTTCAATGGAGTGGAACGTAACAAATTATGCTAGCACTTTGATAGCAAATAATAAAAAAAAACACCCTCTTTAATAGACAATTATCCTTCCAAATCAAAAAGAATGTTTCAGTGTCTGATTTTACTTTTTTTTTTTTAATGACGTGGTGTCTGGGTCAGTTTACGCATACTTGGATTATTCCATCAAGTACCTGCTACCTCCCATTAGGTACCGGGTAACTCTGCCCACCAAGTCTTAGGCAGATGAGAGAACCGAGTGTTTTTTGTCTCCGCTATGATATGAGCATAGGACCCCTCATAGTTCTCCGCCCTCTTAATTGACCATTAAGCCACACCCTTGGGTAGTAAGAGAAAAGGCGGCAGTGCTAAGAAATATTGCTTTCATAATCTCCCGTCTAATGTTCTATTCAATTAACATACACTGGGTACCAGTACTTTCGGCACTGGATTTTCTGCAGCTGAAATAGCAGGCAGTTGCTCTCAAGACTGCAATTGCTTGAAAGATCAACAACTTTCAAATCAAAGCACACTTGAAAAGATAATTCATACTAGTACAACAATATTTAAGTATCACCTCAGTCCCAGCAATGCCCATAGCAAGACCTATATCTGCTTCATGAAGGGCAGGAGCATCATTAGTGCCGTCTCCAGTCACTGCAACAACTTCTTGGAAGGTCGTACGTAAATGTTTCACTAGCATATGTTTATCCATTGGAGAAGAACGTGCCATGACCTAAGGAAGTAGAAGAACAAGATATTAATATCTCTCTGTCATCCAATTAGCAGCAGCCAGCAAGCAAATGAGATAAGCTAATCCACTAGGAAAGCTAAGATAATCCAAACAAATGACCTCAGATTAAGATAATCAGCTTGCTTTGCATGAACAACAAAAACTAAGCCTCTGTTCTAAACAAATTGGAATCAGCTGTATGAACCCTCACTAGCATGTTTCTCCATTCAAACTCATCTCAAACCAACATTATATCAAATGATAATAATAATCATTAAGGTAAAAGTATAAGAAGTTCATCACTTTCTGTGCATGAAAGTAAAACAAACAAAATTTCTTTATTTCATAGGTGAAACTTTAAAGTGAAACTTATATGCTTTAGATTAAATCACAATTCCATTAGCCAAAATTGCCGCAAACAACAAAGTGTTTGCATCAAAGAACCTCCCTGAACGGGGGGCATTAGAGTAAAAGCAACCAGTGCAGCCAAACGATCGTCTATTGAAACTATACTCAGTGAGCCATCACATGACCTCTCTGCACTGTAGGGTTAGCATACACTTATCCAGATAAACCAACGGTCCTCCTGCCATAAGTGATGCCGGAAAACTCATACTTTTGCTTTACTTTTTTCGGGTACTCACGTGTATTTCACAAAGAGAGTGGAGCATAGTTGGTATCTAGGGAACTAGGAAGAACTTGTGTATGTTAAGTAAGCGTTTGGCCATAAGTTTAGGAAGTTATTGTTTCAAATATGTGTTTGTTTATAGAATTAATCTAGTTTTTTGGGAGATTTTGAAAACCAAAACATCAAATCTCAAATATAGCTTAAGACCTCTTATTGGGCCAAATCATGACCATTTGGGATTTTTAGCTTAAAAAAGGGGAGAAAAAAGGACTTTTTAACATGTCAAAACTCAACCCCGAAGTTCATGTCCATACACATTTTCAATTTCAAATCAAATTTCACTGATATCAGCTTTTCAAAAAATATTTGGGAATCTATGTCCAAACGGGTCCAAAGTACACTTCTAGAGCAGTTAGTCCTAGAATCAAGATCAACAACTCGAGAATGTAATCAGGAAACAACATATGCATACATCCAAGTGAAATAATTATTTCAGAAGCACCTGTAACTTTGGAATAATTTCATGCAGCTCAACCTCACTCTTCATCCTAAACACTGGACCTTCGATTGCAATTCCATCATTAGTCAGAATTCCACATTCTCTAGCAATTGCTTTAGCAGTATTTATGTTGTCTCCGGTGACCATTCTCACGGTGATTCCAGCTGACCTACAAATTGCGACAGACTCCTTGACACCAGGACGAACTGGATCTTTAATGCCTACAATTCCTATGCAAGTATACCCCTCAAAGGGGATAGGATTTTCAGCAGGGTTCTCATCACTGATGTCCTTGTAGGCAAGGCACAAAGTTCGAAGAGCTTCATTAGCAAATAGTTCAATTGTATCTTCTAGATTGTTAATTGAAGCTTCATCTAGAGGAACAATCTCACCGCTAGAGCTTAGGACACTGTCACATGCAGCCAATATTATTTCAGATGCTCCTTTACAGTGTGCACGGAGACATTTTCCAGGAAGTTCTATAACTACACCCATTCTCTTCTTCGTTGAATTGAATGGCTCAACCTTTACAAGTGTTGATGATTGACGCTCTTCCTGGAAATTCCCTCCAAGCAAAAGGCCAAATTCCAAAAGAGCAGCTTCAGTCGGTGTTCCCAGGATTTCAATCTTTCCATCTTCATTCTTAACTATTTCTCCTCCAGTGTTACTGAATATAGACTGGATTAATATTCTCAATGCAGAATTAGGAACTTCAGAGCAGAATTTAGAACCATCCTTAGAGCTCTCAATTTCTGTGATTTTACCACAAATGCATGCTTTTACAACTGTCATATGATTAGTCGTTAGTGTCCCAGTCTTGTCGCTACAGATGGTAGTTGCAGAACCCATCGTCTCACAAGCAGCCAAATGGCGCACAAGTGCCTTATCATTCATCATCTTCTTCATAGCAAATGCCAGACTCAATGTCACAGCTAAAGGAAGCCCCTCAGGAACAGCAACCACAACAATTGTAACTGCAATAGCAAAATATTCCAGCATTTCTTGGGCATCATCCATAGACCAGCTCCAGTGGGACCCTTTCCCTAGTTTGTGGCTATACAAGCCTTGCACCAAGACAGCAAATGTGATGACAGCAAAAAACAGACCTATTTTACCAATAATAGTTGCCACTCCATTCAGTTTAACCTGCAATGGGGTCTCATCGTCTCCTCCTTCACTGAGTGTAGCCATCAGTTTACCCCACTGAGTTCTCATCCCAACCGTAGTGATAAGCATTTTAGCAGAACCATCACGAACTTTGGTTCCAGATAGGAGAAAAGGATTTTCAGCAGTCACGTTAATGGGTTCACTCTCTCCTGTTAAACTTGATTCATCTATCAACAAAGAAAATCCAGAGAGGAAGAGTCCATCAGCTGGTACCTGATCACCAATAGCAAGATGAACAACATCACCAGGAAGTAAATCATATATTGATATTTTTTGCCTGTAGCCGTTTCTAGTGACCTGAACTGTAATCTTTTTCTTCTCTTTATCTAAATCCTTAAACTGTAAAGATTGTCTATAGTCACTTGTAGCAGTAACAAATACCACCAGCAGGATACTTGCAACAATACCAAGTCCATCGTGTGCGCCTTTTGGCCATCCTTCAGTCATTATGCCAACAACCAAAGACACAAAAGCACATACAGCAAGTATCATAAGGGTCGTATCTTGAAGTGCTTCCCATACAAAAATCCAGAAGCCCCTTTGTGGGCTCTCAGCAAATTTATTGATTCCATAAATTTCTTTTCTTCGGTTAAGCAAATCAGCAGAAGTACAAATACCATCAGTGATTGATGTTGATAACTTGTTTGCAATACCCTGAACTGCACCATGAACTTTCAGCTTCCTCAAATTGTGGCCCTCAACTATTGATCCCAGCTCATCAGCACATATTTGAAACCCAGCAGATTTCACTTCCTCTGGGACAGTGTAACTTACTCCTGATGATATTCAGTTGATTATCAATTAAAGAGGCAAATTTAAATACTGGAAGCTGGTTTCACTGAAATATGCAATTACGTACCTTGGATAAAGCTAAGTGCAGCTTGTGAAACCAGAACAGCAACTCTTAGTTTCTCCTACATCAGTGAAAATACAGATCATACCCATTTTTCAGATAGAAGAACGGAAAAACTAACTCTCTGAAGTAAAAACGATACGGTTCAGAATACTTCTTTTCTAAATGAGCAAATTTTACTTGAGCACAACACAGCAGAAAGATATTGCTTGAAATGACATCCAAGAAATTTAAAGAAATTAGAAAATTGCAGGAAATCCCCCCCCCCCCCCCCCAAAAAAAAAAAAGAGTGAGTCTAACAAACTTTGTTTAAATTAAACTGATACTGAAACAATATGAACCTTAGAAAAGCTCTAAAGCAAGTGGTGAAAACTGTAACAGGACAACCAATGATATCATTAACTTCAGAGCTTTACTATAAAGTAAACAGGAGTACACCTACGAAAATTTTGAAACTAACTTGTTAAAAAGAATTCGGAAGAAAGAATGCCAACAAGGAACTTTTCAAAGACGCGGTGAATCATCTATACTCATTCGGCCACTTTGCTTTATTTTTCTTTCTAAGCCAATTCAAAAATAAAAAAAAAGATTAAAATGTTAACAGTCCTTTTGCTGCTTGAATTTATTGCAGCTCTTCATTGAAGCAATAACCGAAATATCAGTTTCACAATAGCATTTCCTATGTAGATCCTAAGGGCAAAAATGGAAAGCGAAACATGAAACAAAAAGTCAACTGAAGCAGAGAAGATATTTTGTAGTAACAAACCAATAATTGCACAGGTATTAGTATAAACCTGATTGGAACGCTGGATAGCGCGAGCTTCGAAGCGCTTTGAGAGGTTTGCTGTGAATCTGAACCTACGCTTCGGATTTTTAACGAGCCAACACAGCTTCCTCCATCTCTGTAGCGCTTCCTCCGATGAGTTCTTCGCTTTTACTTCTCCAAAATTCTCCTTAATATAATCCTCCATATCTCTTCAACTTCTTAACTACAGCTGCTTTTCAAATCCTTAGCTTAAACTCATTAACAGATCGAGATATTGTTCCAATGAACAAGTGTTTATTCTCTAACAGTACTTGAATCGAAATTCGTTTCTTAGCTTTTCACTGTTGATATATCCGTTTAGTACCTAATATGGCATTACAACTTTAGAAAAAGAGGTTAATGACAGTGACTACTTTTGCTTGACTATTGACTATAGAATATACTGTTTAAGTCAAATCTGAGTTTGTTTCTTTTGAAAAAAACAAATGAAGCAGTTGAGAATGTAGAGAGAAGAGATCTGCTACAGAAGTTTCGTGTAACGGTGGAGAGCCGCCGTGTGCTTCGCCGCGGATCAGCTGATGGAATTGGCGGTTTCCGAAACTGGTGGTCGAGTGTAATGGAGGAGTGGAAGTGGAACAGTGAGGAGTCAAATGGTGTGATGGGTTGCTCTTGGAAATTATTAGGTGCGTGACACTTCACGGTAGAACAAGTGCGCAATGTCCCAAAGACACATCCTTCCCCTTAGATCCTTAGAATAATTATTTGGCTGATTCAATCGTTATTTTAGATCCTTTTACATAATAGTTTGGATTTAATATTTTGAGCGGCAATACAGTGGTAGTAAGTTTTTACAAAAATGTACTTTGGAAAAAGTTCGTTTAATAACGTACTTGGATAGTTGTAACTTCTTTAAAATTTCGTTATTACTCATAGAATTTTGTGAACAACGAAGTTTGATTGGATATTTTTTCTTAACATATTAACCTCGTGTATTAGAGGTGGACGGGTGATTTGAAGATGATGTAATATATAAGCGTACTACTTAACTAGTACTAATTTGATTTTAGGGTCTGCTTGGAATTAGTTGTGTACTATAGTAGTAATTACATAGCCTGATACTTATATAATATTATAACTAAAATAATTTATTTGTTTGTCATCATGTTATTACAGTTTAATTACATGTGTCATGTTTGATTGTACAAGTGTAATTATACAAATAAATAAATATTTTTCAAATTAACATATAAACAATTTTCATTGTGTGATAAATATTTATATGAATAAATATTAAATATCATATATTAAAAATACATATTCTTTTATAAGAAAATATATGAAATAATTATAAAGTAAAACATAATATTATAAAAATAATTGATATCTTCTATAATGTTGTAACTTAAAAGAGAACAACGAAAATTTCAATAACAAATTAAAATTCTTTACCAACTCATGTGAATATAAAAAGGATAGATATGAGCTTATAAATATTTGCTAATGATCCACTTTTTCTCTTTCTAATATAATACAATATCACAATCTGAAAATTGAATATAACAAGATAATGTATTTGTATGCATTAGTTGTGAAGTAGAAATGGTCTGCCCATATTTAAAATTATTCTTCTACCCAAATTTCACCCTTCTAAAATTGAAAGGCCAAAAATTCTAGCGCACAATACTGGCAACGTGAAGTTAAAGGATATTGTTTGACTCAAAAGTTGTTGAACACCTTCTAAGCAAATTAATCGATGTGAATGAATGGTCAATCGGAATCAATGATAATATATATTGAAGATCGATCGTTGGATTCGTGTATATGTTATCCTTATGAAAAGATGATACAGTTTAATCAAGTATAAGAACAAGTGAGCAGTAAAGTGATAACAGTAGAGAGAAAAGTGGTAGAGAGAGAGTTGTATAAGCATTACGTTGAGTCACTCCAAGAGTAGAATTAGCAGCTCACCTCACGTTTTAGGAATCAAATGAGGAATCACACGTAGACAGACCTGAGCATTCTCCTGCTCTACGGAGCTCTCTGGAGCTAGAGTTGGGGCTGCTTGATGCTCTTCTCCTTTCGAGTGAATTGAATTACTTCGGCTCGGATGCCTTTGATCAAATGGAAGGATGGATGCCTGCCTTTAGCGACTTCGTTCGGTCATTCCTTCTTTACTTGTTCGATATGGCTTAAGAGTTAATCGTACGAGAGAGTAAGTAAGAGATTGAAAAGAGGATCATTGGACCTCGCTCTCGGGCCCAGAGGAAAAGACCCTTCCTCGAAGACAGTATGGTCGCGCAGACCCTTCTTCGAGGAGATAAGGGACGAAGGATATTCATGGTAGCGCAGTTAGTATGGTCGCTATTTCCTGCGCAGCCCTTGTCCATAGTGATATCCTAATTCGGAATACTTGTATTACAAATGAGGGGGACCCTCCTTTATATAGAGGAGCGGTCCCCTCGCCAGCATATTATATCGCCCTAAGGCTATTACTATTACATCGAAAGTATAAGGAAAGGGGGGTCGGGGACGTCCACTTGGACTGGCTCGTCGACACGCTGCTACGAACGGGGACATATCCTTTTCGCCATGTGGCCATGATGGAGGACGTCTCCAAATGTCGTCGGCCTTGTAAGGAGGCGGGCCGGCATTACAACTTTAGAGAAAGAGGTTAATGACAGTGACTACTTTTGCTTGACTATTGACTATAGAATGTACTGTTTAAGTCAAATCTGAGTTTGTTTCTTTTGAAAAAAACAAATGAAGCAGTTGAGAATGTAGAGAGAAGAGATCTGCTACAGCAGTTTTGTGTAACGGTGGAGAGCCGCCGTGTGCTTCGCCGCGGATCAGCTGATGGAATTGACGGTTTCCGAAACTGGTGGTCGAGTGTAATGGAGGAGTGGAAGTGGAACAGTGAGGAGTCAAATGGTGTTATGGGTTGCTCTTGGATATTATTAGGTGCGTGACACTTCACGGTAGAACAAGTACGCAATGTCCCAAAGGCACATCCTTCCCCTTAGATCCTTAGAATAATTATTTGGCTGATTCAATCGTTATTTTAGATCCCTTTACATAATCGTTATTTTAGATCCCTTTACATAATAGTTTGGATTTAATAGTTTGGATTACTAGTAATTTGATTTTAGGGTCTGTTTGGAATTAGTTGTGTAATTACTAGGGTAGTAATTACTATACTTATATAATATTAGTATAACTTAAGTAATTTATTTTTTGTCATCATGTAATTACAGTTTAATTACACGTGTCATGTTTGGTTGTACAAGTGTAATTATACAGATATATAAATATTTTTTCAAATTAACATATAAACAATTTTCATTGTGTGATAAATATTTATATGAATAAATATTAAATATTAAATATCATATATTAAAAATACATATTCTTTTATAAGAAAATATATGAAATAATTATAAAGTAAAACATAATATTATAAAAATAATTGATATCTTCTATAATGTTGTAACTTAAAAGAGAACAACGAAAATTTCAATAACAAATTAAAATTCTTTACCAACTCATGTGAATATAAAAAGGATAGATATGAGCTTATAAAATATATTTTTTCGTAGTTAATATTTATGCTAATGATTAAGAAATAAAATTAGTAAAATATGAATTGTTTTTTAGCAAATTAATATCTATGCTAATGATCCACTTTTTCTCTTTCTAATATAATACAATATCACAATCTGAAAATTGAATATAACAAGAATGTATTTGTATGCATTAGTTGTGAAGTAGAAATAGTCTGCCCATATTTAAAATTATTCTTCTACCCAAATTTCACCCTTCTAAAATTGAAAGGCCAAAAATTCTAGCGCACAATACTATAACTCTGGGCAACGTGAAGTTAAAGGATATAAAAAGGTTCAGTAGGGAATCAAGCCGGCGTTCGGGATCTTATGCTTTTTCTCTTAGGAATGTTTGGTCAAATGTTCCGGTTCAGTATCTGAGTCGGGTATTTAATCGATCTCATTCGACCCTTAAGTTTTTGAGTTTTAAGCTGGCAATAGTGACTCTTACGCTTTGGGTCGACGCAACATCCTTTAATGTGAGCTGGCGATAATGGCTCTTACGCCTTTGGTCAATGAAACCTCTAATATAGGATTTAGTTTTCCCTCGTTAAGGATTTTTTAGTTTTTGTTTTCCTGACACTTCGACGATTTGATAAAAAACCTCGATTATAAGTCACTATGTGGCGATGATCGAGCACCTCAAGAGGTTCAGCTCGGTGGCTGAGTAGCTCGATGCCTGTAATTTTGCATCTGACATGGTCGAAGCTCTTTTGCCTATGTCTTGGGTAGTTGTTTAACCGGTTCTTTTCGAAGTAGATTCGAAGTCATTTGAAGTCCCGTGATTTTGTAACTATGGTTGGTTGGTACAACCTTATGACTGTAGTCATTTGTGTTTGGCAAGACTTTTTATTCCCGAGTGAAGTAGTTTCAGTGTGTATATAGAGGGTATGCCTTTTAGGGATCTTAAAAGTTCGATGTGTAGCCTTAACTTTGAGATCAAGTTTATGCCTTTGGTAAGGTCTCGCTAGTTTTACATGCCTTTGAGGTCTTACAGTTTTTGATACTTGGTACAAGTATGGTTCATGCCTTGCTTGAGGTAATATAGATATTTTTGTTGCCTTATATAAATATTGCGAGACTGGGTCTTTCCGTTTGGGTCTTATGGCCTCGGGTTTTTTATAAGTGGTGATTGGCGATAGTCCCCGAGTCATCGAGGGAACCTTGGCTCGGGAGCCATTACTTGTAAACTTGGTAATCCTTATTTAGGGCTTATCATTTTGGAGTTTCGACCCAGAGGTCGTTTAGGTTTTGAATTGTTGATGCCAATCCCCGAGTGCTCGGGGCGCTTTCGGCTTTGGAGACATTTTGTGACTTTGATGTTACCTCATTGAGGGCTTATAAGTTAGGAGTTCTGACCCGGAGGTCATTCAGGTTTTGAATTATTGACGCCAATCCCCGAGTGTTTGGTGCGCTTTCATCTTTGGAGCTATTTTTTGCAACAAATATCGAGCTTCTTTGAAATGCAAAATGCTCTTTGGGAAGTGTTATTTGATTACTCGGTATAAGCATACATGAACTTGTTGTTAGGAGCTCAATGATTCTATACGGGTACTATTTGGTCGACTGATTGGCCCGGTACATCGTTTTCCTATCGAGACTCCCCTAGCGAATTGTGGCTTCTCTTTGGTAGCTGACCTTCTAGGGGGGATGCCTCCCAGTATTCGAGGTTTATTGAAAAGTAAGCCTTGAATTCTTGCATTTCCTTAGTTAGCGTATAAATGTTGACTCGTTAATAACCTTGTCGGTAAAAACCCTCTTCGGGATAAAAACTAGGACGAAAGAAAAGAGTGCAATGGACGCTTTAAAACCTCAAGGTCTTCGAGCTGGGTCAGCGCTTCGACTGCCTCGGTCGTTAGCCTGCATAAAGGTTAGTATGAAGTATAAAAATAAAAAGGGAGTTATACCTTAGTGGCGATGGCACTTTGAGCCTCGGTAGGCCCTCCATATTTGCTTGGAGGATGTGGTACAACCCTTTATTTGTTCATTTGGATACAACAGAGATCATGCCTTGTGGTCGCTATTTCACTATTAGTTTATTTCACAACCCTTCTGGTGGTGAAGGTATTAGTGTTTCATTTTGTGCTGGTCGTATTGTCCAAGCCACTTAGATCCACAAGTACATGCTTAATTCGAATAGTGTTCACAAGAAAAGTAGTTACCAATGTACTATTATGGGGCTAAAATAGAGCCTTAAGTTTGCTTTTCCCTGTCGAGAGATGTTTTTGTTCTTATGGTTGCGGATTCCTGCAGGGCGTGAACATCTCAAAAAACCATGTGGATGACAATTTGCGACTCATTCGCTTTGTTCTTTTAGGTTGCCTCTCTTTCTCGGAACTGATTTTTAGCTCGATCGCTGAGGAATTCCCTAAGGTGACCTTTGTTAAGTAATCAAGCCACTTCTTCCCGAAGTTGTCGACAATATTCGGTCATGTGCCCGTGCGTGTTGTGAAATTCACACACTAAGTTATGGTTCCTTTATGAAGGGTCTGATTCTACAGTCCTTGGCCACCTGGTTACTTTGATTTTACTGATGGCGAACATGATGTTTGATACATCGATTTTGAAGTTATATTTCGACAAGTGAGGTGCCTCCGTTAGACCTATGTACATATCAAATTGGCTCTTCTGACGAGTCCCTGTGGATTCTGGCCTCGTCCCATCATTCGATCATTTCGGGCTATGTTCCGCCCTAGAGCATTTCTTCTGTCTTCAGTGTATGGTTGGTATCGTTCCTTATTTGGCTTTGGCTCTTTGTTCGGAAGCATGTTGGGATATATCGAGCCCGAGGAGGCTTCGACTGATATCGGTTGTGAACATCCGACCAGGTCATGAAAAGATACTCAACTAGATTCTATTACAGCTGCTTCGAAGCTACCGAGCTTCATTCATTCAACCCTTGGGTGAAAGCCTGCACTTTCAAGTCATCGGGAACTGGTGGTAATTCTATCCGTTCCATTTGGAAGCGAAATACAAACTCTCGCAACATCTCATTCTCCCTCTGGTTAATCTTGAAGACGTCGGATTTCCTTGTTGCTACTTTGATGGCATCATCATGTGCCTTAATGAAAGAATTTTCCAGCATGGCAAATGAATCTATCGAGTTTGGGGCAAGATTGTGATACTGCATCATTTCCCCTTTAGAAAGTGTTTCCTTGAACTTCTTCAGTAAGACGGACTCGATCTCGTCGTCTTTTAGTTCATTGCCCTTCACTGCACAAGTGTAAGTGGTAACGAGCTCATAGGGGTTAGAGTTTCTGTTGTACTTTGGAAGATCTGGAATTTTGAACTTCTTTGGAATGGGTTTTAAGGCCGCTTCTGGTGGGAACAATTCCTGCACGAACTTCTTCGAGTCTACACCTTTCAGGACCCGGGGTATGCCCATGATTTGGTCGACTCTAGAATTGTAGGTCTCTACCTTCTTATCATTGCCTTCTATCTTTTTTCTTGCCCGACTCAATCATCTTTGTGAGGTCCTCGAGCATCTTTACGATGGCGGGGTCGGTTACCTATCCGTTGTTGCTTGATCTCTCAGGTACCTAATAGCCTGGGGGGTCGTCCCCGGTGCTACCGTACTGGGAGTTTTCTGGTGACTTTGCAGTTGAGCAATCGCCAGCTGTTGTGCCTATAACATTTCGAAAAAAATGTGAAGGTTAACCTCATATTCTTCCCTAGTCAGGGTTTTCTGGACTTGTTGTTGCTCTCCTTGGTGTACGCTCCAGTTGGTATAAGAGCTTATATCAATGTGTTGGGCATTGCATGATACCGCATCCAGGGGAATTGGTTCTGGTGTGTTCACAAGGTTTCGTGTGGTACACCAACACCTAGAACATCCACAACATTTTCTCCAAGGTTCTCAAGATTTTTGTTTACTGAATTAGACATTTTGACCTGAAATCAAAGATCTTGGACAAGAAAAAGCGTGAAAGATAACTTGCGTTGTGTAGTAAAACCAGCAAGAGAATTATCACTATTATTTTTAGCCCCACGGTAGGCACCAAACAGTTTACTGTAAAAATGGTAATAACAATTAAATTTGATAATGGGATTCTAAAAATACGTGATCTATTTTTATGCTAGTTGTTGGTTTGTAGATGCTATGTGAAAGACTTCGAAACAAGATAAGATCTTGACAGCAAGGTAATAATCAAACCGAATGGTTAATAATCAGGCCTCAAGCTTGCCTATTCGGCGGCCTCGGGATCGAGTCTGATGCTCGGTTGGGAGCTATCGAGGGTAATCGATGAATGACTACCAGTTATGCTAAATCAATGATGGCTCTTTATGGTCAATAATAAGCAATAAATGAAGAACAATAAATGAAGCATAATGAATGTAAGCAATAAATGAAGTAATGAAATCAAGAGAATGTATTAGAGAGCAGAGAGAATGTTCTTGTGTATTTTAGTATTGAGCAATAGATGTTTACAAAATGACAAGGATCCCCTTTATATATGAGGGAGGATTCCAACATAGTACAAACGTATTAATTACAAAGATATGGGGCTGGTACATCCATTTAATGCCCTGATTCGCTTTTTGGGCTTGTCGACTTGACTTGCCATATACACATCCCTTGGCAACTCCACCTTGATCTGTCGAGACCGCTAATTCACATTGCCTTGGGGCCGTTCATTACTTATACTATCTCAAATTTGATCATCGAGAATCCTCATAGTCAATCATTGGAAATCCTCGAGATGCCTTGATGCTCGTGAAGTCAAGCCTCTTGTCTGTGACATTAAACCTCTTGTCTGCTTCTTTCCAGGGATAATGGCTTTCAAAATTGTTACTTTAAAGTGGTATCACGGAGGTGAGTTAATTATTGGCCCTTTAAGTAGATATGTGGGAGGCAGTCAAACCTTGACTTTAGACGTGGATGTAGATAGGATTTCCTTCTTTGAGCTTATGAATTACACTGTGGAGATGGGCCTATGTAACGTGGCTGAGCTGTATATATGCCCAATGGATAGGATTGATAAGCTAATAAATGTATTGACTGATAAGGATATTTTAGACATTTGCAATCAGTTAGAGGATGTGGATACACAAGAAATATACGTGACTCATGCTGCCCCTTTGGCAGTGCTTGAACTTGTTGAAAATGGTGAAAGTGTATGTTGTAGCAAGGCTTCTAGTAAAAGGCCTATAGAGGTCCAAGCTGATGAAGATGCTGATGACATACATTGGAGTTCAGATAGTTCTGCTACTTCTGATGATGGAAATACTTCTGATGCTGCTGTAGAAAACTCTTCTACTAC
>JASVEL010000215.1:0-119090 GCA_032618575.1 Nicotiana noctiflora
ATCATCCCAAAATAAATGCTTTTCCCATATTCAACCAGTATTTCTTTCTTTTTCAGATGGAACAACCAGTAGTTATCTTTCAATAAACAAGGAAAAAGCTTTTTCTTTGGCAAGCTAAATCCGGAATGGGAAGAAATATATATATTTTTTTGATTTGGCACCGGGTGTCTGAGTCTCTTCGAGACCCAACTAATCCCGGGGGTGCACAGGCCAAGTGCACCACGGTTAATTCGGGTTTTACCCAGTCCGATGGCCCTCAGAAATTGTTTGCACCCGGTGGGTTTCGAACTAGAGACCTTGTAAGGGAGCAAACCTCAAGGCTCAAGTCAATTGCCACCAAATATATTTTTATAGCAAAGTCATATGAATCAGATTTATGAGATGAGCACTTCTTCTGGTAATAACAATTACTATCTCCGCTCCATATTATTTGTTGTTTTGGCAAACCAAATTTTGATGCAAAATATTTGAAATTTTAAAAAGGAGAAAAGATTTTATTACTATTTTTCTTCTGCAAAATCCACCCTTAATGCTCCAATTAGTGGTGTGTTAATATAGTGAGACGGATAGGATTACGAGAGAGATAAATGGTAATTTAAACAATTACTATCATGATTAAAAATGTTAAATGACAAATTATATGGACAGGACGTAGTAAAAAATAAGTGTTCATAGAAGTTAGTCACGCTACCTTTTCAGCACCGGATACACGGTGCTCAACACCGGGCAGTTTCTTCTTCGGCGTGAAACCAAATAAATCATGAAGAAACTCATTTTCCTGCATAATTTGGAGAGGAAACACCCAATGACCACCAATTAAACAATTTCACTAGCCCAAAACTTGATCTTTTAAATTAGAAAACAGACCTGCATATGCTTCACGAATCCTCCTCCAAGGAAGTGCTTAAGGAAGTTTAACTGTTAAAAAATAATGATTTCAGCAAATATGCAACCAGCCATATTATAAAACCAAAAAGAAACAAAACTGACCTGTATAAGTTGAGCCCAAGTACTTGTGCTAAGCAGTTCTCCACCAATCTTGGTCGAGGCCTCAGGGCTATACCCATCCTGATGTTAATTGTAAGAAATTAGAAAATGCAGCAAAAAGAAAAGAAAGAACGTTAAAGGAGCAACTTCAAGTTAGCTAATTACCTCGAGAAAGTCCAATATATCTCGAAATGTGTTCCTTTGGTTATTAAGATCCTTCTTGGCTGATCCTTTACCTCCAGCCTCTGCCGAAAGGGTTCTTACCTGGTTCAGGACTTTTGCCCTTAATCCCTGTATATGTAATAATTCCCTAGATTTGTTAGCTTCAACTGTGGAGCTGTCACTAGAACCTTTAGCTTCACCAGAAAACTTCTCCAGACTCCCAACTTCAAAAACTAAAGCAAGTGCTTCGCCTGCTGCAATGCGCACAGATCTGTCTTCCTTGTCTAGAAGAGTTGAGAAGTAGGAGATTGACCTGCATTATGAGCAAATGATTCACCATCTAACTATCACCAAACACAAGCCTTACAAAAGCTCATCATTCTCACAACATCTAATTTTTTTATTCTTTTTTTTTTTTGGGGGGGAGGGGGGGGGGGGGGGGTTGGTTTGGGGAGGGTGTGTATGTGTGTGTGGAGGGATTTTAGGAGAGTTACTCACCCTTGCCAACTTTTTGGGTTAAGTGTCCATCCATCCATGGTAGTAAGGAGGAAAGACCAAGAAGATACAACTGCTGTTATCATTGCCGGTGAAGGTTTAGCAGATGAAACCTGATCCATTAACCAGACGCAGTTACGGAATTGTTAGAAAGCATTCATATACAGCAATAAGATACTATAGAACCTATTTCAGAAATGAAAAGATGATCACAAATAACATACATTAGGACCCAGTTTTGGATGAATGACTTGCCACATCAATTGCATCGACTTTTCTGTTTCATCCGGTTCTTCGCCACCAATAAAGGTAACAATGGCCAAACATTCCAGTAGCTAAAACCACAAAAACCAAATAGCTATCAGCTACAAGCTAGCTAACACCAATTTTAAAAGAACTTTTCACCATCTGCGAACATACCGAGGATATTTTAGAATTATCACCCCGAGATTTAAGAGCCTCTGAGATAGGTGACACTGATTCTTCCAGAACCTCGTGTGCTTTGTCCCCAGGGCCAGCAGTTAAAGCAAGAAGCCCTATCACCCCAACAAAGAAAATTGAAAATTTACAAACTCAAACTTTTGGCCGAATGATCAAGTTAAAAGGACTGCAATTAATCAACAAGCACAGATGACTAACCAATAACATGAGACGCCAAAGCTATCTCCTTGGAGGAACCACGTTTAATGGAACTCAAACATTGTTGCAATAATGTGGCAAACCTGAAGGATGAAACATAACTGTGAAGAGCACACAACAAGCCATGCATCTAAAGCTTTTTTTTTTTAATCGTATTAAGTAAAGTAATTTATTACGATGAGAAACATGCAACCAGAGGTCTTAGAAGTCAAAACATGACAGACGACAGGCCTACTACAAGGGAGTGCAATAACATAACTAGGACTGAAGTCAGATTGCAATGCAAGTCTGGTGGAAGTTTTCGACAAGAGGTTTCGCTTTCACACAATAAGATAATAGTCATGGCAGCATATTATTTTATTCTTTTATTGGACAAAACAAGGCAGCAAATTAAACGTACATATAATATAGCGCATTGCTTGTTATGGCACATAAAATCAAATTCTTTACAAAAATAAATACCAAAATGGTGACTATATCACCATTACAATGATTTTAATAATGCCTATGCAACTAACTGACGGTTTCATTTTAAATTGAATAAGCTATAAAATTTGACTAACCAACGGGAAGGCTCAGATCGATAGAATACTATCACAACGCCAACAAATCTTCTAAAGATGTTATTACTTCAACAAAAAAAGTTCTAAAGATATTTACCAGGGCTAGCCAAAGTCCGCCCCCCTCCCATGTAACAGAAGTCCAGAACAATACAATATAAACAAGCACAACTAATAAGATGTAGAAGCATGCACTTAACCTACATCAAAATTCCTATGCTTTCAACGAATCAGAATAATATAACTTAATAAAGTTAGGAAAATTGAATCAGAATTATATAACTTAATAAACATAGGAAAATTCTCTTACTTTTTTTCAACAAATTCATGCTGTATGTTACTATTGAATGCTTCTATAATAGATGCCAAAGCTTTCTCTCTTGTTGAGCCCCTACAGCCAACAAATGGGTAGAAATACTAGTTAGACACATTCTTCATCAGAAACAAAACCTCAAGTAGAGCAAATGACCAAAGATGGAAATTTTAAAAATCAGTAATCATGACTAGCAACCCATTCAAGAATAGTCAAACCTTTTCTCATAAAGGGCATCCACACACTGATCAAGGATAGTCTCCTTATCAAATTGAGCCTCCTCTAAACCAGACAACATCATATCCGACCGAGTAGTTGATGATGAACTAATGCTATCCGTGTCATCACTATCCAGTATAGCAGCATTCCTACGTTGCGAACTTCCTGAGAGAGAAAAAACGGATCCACCAGCAAACAATTTAATTCCCAATTCCATTTGCCTATCAAAACAAAAAAAAATCCCAGCTCCATTCTGAAATTCCCTAATTCCCCACAAAGCAACACACTTTACCCAACCCCACAAAACATAGGGTTTCCTTTTATGCTTAACCCATTTGGATCCTATTGTTAGCAAAACCAACTACTACTATATTTAAGTAGCGAGAAGTTAAAAGAATCCAAAGATCAATATTTGTTTCAAAGACAGAAGCCCAATTCCAAAAGCAGATATTTTTCATGATAAACAGGTTAAATTAAAAGAAACCCACTCTCAATTTTTCAGAATAAAAAGGTTATAGAAAAAACTCAATTCAATTTCATGATAAACAAGTTAAATAACAGCAACCCAATTCAACAAAGATGATACCGTTCACCATAAACAAGTAAACAACAGCAACCAGATTCAATAAAGTCCTATAGAATTTTCACAATAAACAATTTAAAGAACAGAAACCCAGTCCAATTTCAGGGTAAACAAGTTAAATAACAGCAACACAATAGAATAAAATCTCCATTCTTTCATTAAAGAAGAGAAACCCAATCCAATGAAGTCTCTATTTTTCCACAATAAACAAGTTAAAGAACAGAAACCCAATTCAATTTCACCATAAACTAGCTAAATAACAGCAACCTAAATCAATTTCACAATAATCAAGTTAAAAAAAACAGCAATCCAATTCAATTTCACGATAAGCAAGTTAAATAACAGAAACCCATGTAATAAAGTCTCTATTTTTCACCCCCGAAAAAAACAACTAAAAGAAACGAAGCAGAAACTTACTTCTACCCATGGTGACAGCTCCAGGTAACAAAGGTTAGAAGCAAATACAAGGTTGACTATAAATCTGACGATGAAAATCAAAATCAAAAGGCAAAGCTGGCTTTGAACAAACAGAGAAATCAAACTTGTTAATTGAATCGAAGAACAATGTATCCATAAAGTAAATTTTTTGGGAAGAAAATTTGAGAAACGGAGAAGATCTAGAGATTTCTCACAAGATTACAAGGAAAAGAAAAAGAGAAGTATTAGGAGAAAAAACCTCTGCTATTTATAGATCTAGGCACAAATAATAAATGGAAAGTTTTTTATTTTTTTCACAAAACGAGATATTTTGGGTGGGTGGCTGCGAATATTCGGGAAAAAAGGACGGGGTAGTAGGGTCGATGACGTGGAGTGGTGACAGCCGTTGATTTGGTTAGCGGAGAGTTTGAGAGTGTAGTGGGGTCCATGGATATGTGAAAGAGAGCGTTAAAATAGGGATACACGTGGAAAATGCACGTACAGAGTTTCCCTTCCTACGGAACTGAGTGGCGTGTGTTTTATTTCCCTTTTCTTTTTCTAGGTATCGTGTTTTCTTGAGAGTGTATTTATTACGAAACTAATAAGTTTCTTTTTTTTTAATTTCTTTTTTGAAAAATGTATTTTTATTGTCAATTACAGTATCTATGGATAATTGTGCATATTTTGATGATTTCGTTGAATATTTATTTACCAAGTATAATTAGGTGAAGTTCTAGCTATAAAATAATTTGTTTTGCCTTCGTGTGATTATTTCCTTCTAATTTGTGGTATCTAATATCAAGGAATAATACAATCCTTGTCATTTAGCCTAATAATCTAACTGAAAATGGTCTACGTTTGAAATCCTTACATAATTTGGCTCGGATTGTACATAATCCAGAAAAAAAAATTTAGCCTTTAGCCACTATTATAAACACACTTTTAGGGTTTCTTTATTTTCATTTTCTCGGCATACTCTCAACCCGCCTCTCTTTGCTTTTTCCTTTCTTTCTCTTCTCTCACTCACATAGATCTCGATATTTATAGAACTCAAACTTGATTTAAAGCATTTTCTCTACTAAGTTGCTTAATCTTCATAAATTTTTATAGATCTCAAATATTTGAATCTCGATTTATATGTGTCCAAATTTAAAATTAAAGTTTTGTTGCATCCATATTCTTAACTCCATTGAAGGAGCTTTGAAGCTCTAAGTTCAACTCAGATTTGGAAAATCTAACTCTAAAATTATTGGGTTAAGTTAAAAATTATTATAAAAACTTATAATGATAAGAATCTTAAATGTTGGATTAATTGTGTTTGATTAACATTGATTTTGGGAACTATACTAGTTGAAGAAGGAAGATCAAGATGAAATTCAGTTTTGTATACACTGTTCTACATCATTATACAATATTATACCACATTACACAAAAATATAATGAGGTGTATAATATTGTATGTTGGGTGCGAAAATACAATATTGATTTTTTTTAAGTAAGTTTCTCTTTCATGATAGTAATTTTGGTTTTGTTGCTTGTTTTTTATTTTTTGTTTTTCCATAGTTCCCTTTTGTTTTTGTTTTGGTTACTTTTTGTTTAAATTTTTCTTTTTGCTTTTACTTAGTATTTTCTATGCGTTCGCTTTTTCTTTTTCTTTTTTTGCGGGAAATTTTCATATTACGATAACTGGGCTCTCTACATTTTAATTTTATAGCTCATATTTTAATTTACAACCAACTAGCCCAAAATTAGTAGGCTAAGATTCAACATCGAACTCTAATGTATTGTCAAAATTACTATTTAATTTTAAAAAAAGTTTTCTCAAGCTTTTAAGTTAATTTTCAAATGAGTAACTATGACTTAAATATTAGTTCAATAAACCAAATTTATTTGGGTGTGAAAATTAGATTTTTAACAAGCTTAATATATGTGGGTTTAAATTTCGAATTGGATTTTGTGAGAAATTTAGAGAGGGTGTTAATTAGACTTGTTAGAAATAGTATAAGAAAGTTGTATATAAAATTTGAAGTTATTTAATGGAGATTTGGACTAGTTTTGAACAAGAATTGCATCTACAAATCGTGAAAGAAGTTCATCTATAGACGCTTGTATAAAGGTGTATAAAAGTGTATAATAATGTGTAATGTGTGTTTCTACACTCATATACGCTATTCTACAAGATTATATATAGTTATACAAACAACTGACTTCGTCTTCTTCCTAGTATCTTTTCTGAAATGTAACTCAAATTTTGCTCAAATTTACTCCAAATCACTTAAAATTTAAATATTAAACTCCTTTTGATATTTTCAATCAATTGAAATAACACCCAATCCAAACAACTAATAAACTCAAAAATACCCATTTTCGAAAGCAAAGCTTTGAATGATCTTTAATGGTGGACTTCTACTCTTCAATTTTCTTACAATGCAATCAAGTGACACAAGAGTAGAAGCAGAAAATGCATGGTCCTTTGAATCATATATAGAAGATGTGAGAAGAAGAGATAGTCAAAGCAATGGTTGTGAGAATACAAATTTAACTCCATAGATCTTAGAAACAATGGTTGTAAGAACACATATTTTGAATTTGTTAGTGCTTTCAAAATATGTACAATGTGGGCTAGGTCGGGTAAAACTTAAAAATATGAGTCATTTTTTGTTATGGTGTGAACTCAAGTGTATTTTCTTGTAATTCTTTCTTTTTTGCCAGTGAAATACTGGTATGCATTATTCAATATTTCATATACAAGTTTATACAAACTTATACATCAATATACATTACTGTACAGATGCAGTTAAAACTGAAAAATAGAATTTTTGTATTTTTTTACTTTTATCTAACAATTTATATATAAAGTTAATTTTTCGATCAATTTTTAAAATTTTCTTTTCTTCTTGAGTTTTCTGTCAAATCAGAAACTTTGGAGCAAATTCATCTATATAGAACTTAAAAAATAAGATACTTTAGATCTATTTTTTGTGTGTTTATAGCTGGATAGGAATGTATAAACTTGGGTAAGAAATAGAACAAAAAACCATGATAAATTTGCGTCATAATAAAAAAGGCAAGAAGGTTTTTTTCGGATCTGAGCCAAATAATATTAGGCCACATATTTATAAACTTAAATTTGGGTCATCCGGTTGTAAAGTTACCAATGACCTTCTTAGTGTAAGCACTGCTCGGGGTCTATTTGAGACCCTTGTGAACTCTAACACACTAGGAGTTTTGGTCCTTTAGTCACTCTCTCTACTGCTAAAACCTGCACTATTTGTGACACTCAACTCTCTTTTCCTATGCTCCACTAAATATGTAAATCGGTTGGTTAGTCTATGAATGCGCGATCTAGCTTAATTTCTACTATGGATTCTAGGTTGTGTTGATTCCATGGTATGCTTACCGAAGGCACAAACAGTGTCGGGTAATTTAGTTGGGCATGCTGAAAGTTTATTGTCATCATTTTGTAAAATACTTTAATTTTATCATTATTGGGCATGTACAATTGTATGAACGTTTGAGGTGCTAGTAGAAAAGGAAAAAGTGTAGAACTCAATATTTGCATACAAAATGGGTAGATAACATGCCTATAGGACTTGATAATTATTTGTTATATGTGTCGTTCAATTACTATGCACACTATAAAAATGATGTCATTAGAGAAAAGCATGCGAACATACTGTCCGCTAGCAAACACAAGTAAAAATGCTGCAATTATGTTTCTTGCTATGTGCTATTAGAAATCCTCCCTATAGGACTCCAATTATTTTATTTGACAATGTTCATTTGGAAAATATGCTCATAGAATTAAGAGATGTTATATTCATTAGATACCATACATATAGAGAATAAATGTTAATAACAACCCTTTTAATTCTGCACCATACACTAGAAGTCTTGCCTATAGAATTTTGATTACCTCATCTGTTGTTGTCTTGCACCATTCACTAGAAATTATGCCTATAGGAATTTGATCACTTCATTATTGTCTTGCACCGCTTACTAAAAATCATGCCTATAAGATTAAGTATAACAATAAAAAATGTGAATGCCAAGCATCAATGGTAGAGATCTTGCCTATAGGGTATAATTACTCGTTCTAACAGACCTCTAAAATCCCATTTACAACATGTGTTATACCGCTGTCAGCTAGCATGAATAATTTTAAGATTCTCCTAATAGACTTCCCTATCACTCAGCATGTAGATCAGTTAAGATTACAACATATGTGAGGTTAAATAACTTGAAACTTGTGATTTCAATAATCAGCTTATAGCAATTGTATAATCCCTTCTACAAGCATGTCTTGTATCTGAAACTGCCCTCACTTTGATTCACAGTCACCTAGAAATCATTTCTATAGGTTCAAGGTTCTAAATTCTAAAATCTCCCAATTTGCATATGTGTTTGCGTGCATTTGCTATCTAAGTTTAGGGGGGGACAATGTGAGCCTTTAGTTTCCTTTATGTGAAGTCTTTATATGTTTTTTTGTCCCTTAGTTTTATCATTTTGAGCAGCCTAAGTTAAGTCTAGAACTATCCAAATAGAAATTCAAAACCTTCTGAACTGTAGGCATGGGACGGATAGTGCACACATAGGGTAAGAGTTATAATTGAACTAGTACGCTTTAGGTAACAACTTAAAGATAATAATCGGGTAGCAGAAAATAATAGTTTGTGCCCACTGAATAATACGAGTAACACCCCATCTGGAGGGAGTTACGAAGTATTATTTATGTTTCATGGGGTGATCTTTTAGGCTAAAAAACATAGGATTCCCCCCCCCCCCCCTTTATTTTTTTTCTTTTCATACTAAGAATCAAAAAAAGTCGTACCCTCTGTTCAAAAATTATGTTTATAATAAACTTCTTAAAGTTTTGTGCTCTCTCTTAATTTATTTGATCACATAGACTAATTTATATAATTCGTGTTCGAGAGTGCCTGGCATATTCTCTTCGAGATAATTTTGAGCCCTTACCCGATATTTGGTGACGCAAACTGGTTAAACCTGAGTTATTTGCAAATAGGTGCCCTAACGCACCTCAAACCCGTTAGATGGCGACTCACTCTTTTAACACCTTCCTTAAAAGAGTTATCACGTATAGAAATCTGATTTGTGAGAAAAAGGGGTGCGGCAAGGATTACTAAAAGCCGATTATGCCAAGGTTATGCTCAAGATGGAAGGAAACCATTAGCGAGTTAAGTAGATAGGGTCAAGATCGAGTACTCAGATCAGCCCAAACGACTAATTTGGTAGTAAGATATTTTAGGAGAATATTCCACATAATATTCTCTGCACTTGTACTTTCAGTTAGGTGAGGGACATGTCCCATGTAAGAGGGAATAGAGAGAGGAGGAAGATGAGATAATATTCTATATGATAAGTTCTCTGATGAAAAGTTGACTCTCAAGTAAATTACGAACATTGTATTTACAAAAAATACTTTTTATTGTTGATCCCACACCTTCTCGCATCAGATCCGAGAAAGCCTTCTATATTCTCACGTTTGTTTGTATTACTTCGTTGTCCGAAGGAGAATCATCCACCTTTGAATATTTGGGTGAATTATTCTTTCTATTTGTATTTATTGCCATTTAATATATTTATTACTTGTTATTACTCCCCCCATACATTCATAAAAATACCAGTGAACACCCATTCGTATTTAATTGGTTTAAGTGTAATTATACGTTATTCATATCACCCGACTTTAGATCTAGGACTTATTATGTTTAACTAGTATTTTGCCCTTTATTTTTTTATTTAATTAATTTAATAAAAAATACTTAACGTTTTTTGGTCAAACAATTATCATATAGGAAGTCAAAGGATTTAATTTTCCCAAGAAGGGAAGTCCCCACAAAAATAATTGAGGTAAAACAGAAGAGGAAAAGCTCATAATCACAACAATGATATAGTTTAGACATTTTTCTAACCACATTAGCTTAAAGAATTTCGTACAAAGTTCCTTTCATCTCTTTTCACATTTTTGTTTCCATCTTATGAAGCTACAAGCGAAGCGGGTTGCTTGTCTTGCCTCGAGCCCATAAGAGAAGTACTGCTTTGGACTAGGATGGTGCTCTTCTGCTTAAAACTAGGCTAGGAAATGGGTCATCTTCCCTCGTAGAGTGGCTTCTTTTATAAGAAAAGTCTTTCTCAGCGGAACTAAAAAAAAAAGAGTTTGAGCTCTTTTTTTAGTTGACCTACACTATGGCAAAGTCCATGATAATGAAAGGCCCATTTTTGGTGATTTTTGGAAAAGAATATTTTTTATCATATTTACACATGAAGAAAAATATTTTCCTACCTATGATGTTTACATGAAATCAACAGATGTACAACAAGTATCTTTATGCATATATTTTTATATCTAATAATTATTATTACTAGTATACACTATATTTTACCATGGGTTATCACTTATTTATAATTAACTAAGAAATGCGATTTATTGTAAAATTTTATAATTACATCAACAACAACCCTGTGAGCTACCACTATTTGACCAAAAAGTATTAACTTTCTATTAAACTATTATATCTTATGTAATAAAGGGTTAAACCTAGTTAATGATAATATCTCTAGATATAGATCTTGAAAGCATGGATAACATAGGACTGAGTTAGTTAGAGGTTGAAAATAACACATATATCTAATATTCTAAATGGTATGAGCAGTAATGGAGGGGTAACTAGCAATAAGTAACAATAAATGGCATTTAAGCAAATAGAAGGAGTGTTTCACTCAATAATGGATAAATTAGAGCTACGGACAAATTCTAGAATGTTTGAACTATTTTTGGATCTGATGGAAAAGTATGGAATAATATGAGTGAGAATATTTATAAAATGGTAAAGTTTGTATCTTTGCTAAAGAGTGAATCTTCTTTTGAAAAATGTTCTTCTCAAGTGAACATTACATGTCTTACACCATTATCTCTTTTTCCATTTATATGAGACACGTCCCTAACAAATCATAATAGTATAAGTGCATAAAATATTCACTAGAATATTCTCTTTAATATCCTATTCCAAAAACTAGTTGTTATTGTTCTATCTACGGTACTCGACCTCGGTTACAAATTGACAACATGACCACGAATCTTGTTGCTTCCTGGTCGACCTCGATTGACTCTTTCCTTAAATTTATTTTTCCCCAAATATTCTAGGGTAGGTTTTGATCCATAAATCTACAAGCGGTGCTTGGGAAGGGTAGTGTGTACGTAGACCTTACCGATCCTAGGAGGACAGATAGAGACGGAGCTAGGATTTTAAGTTTACTAGTTCTGAATTTGTCACAAAACCATAGCTCATCTTAGTTACTGGGTTCGCAATTAAATATGTATACATATTTAACAAATTTCTAACGTACAAATATAGTATTTAAGTAAAAGTGTTTGAGTTCGGCCGAACCCACATCTTATAGCTAGCTCCGCCTCTGAAGACATAGAAGTTGTTTTCGATAGACCCTCGACTAAAAAGGCTGTAAAATCTAATGATTAACTTTTTAAAATCCTTGTGTACATCTTAAAAAACTATTACTTCCTCCGTTTCATATTAAATGAGGTATTTTCCTTTTTAATCTATTCCAAAATAAATGACACATTTCTAAATTTGAAAATAATTTAACTTTAAACTCTTCATTTTACCCTTTTTGCCCTTAAATATCATAGCCCCACAAATTTTTTACGACTACAACTTTCAAAAGTCTTCTTCTTTTCTCTTAAACTCCGTGCCGAGTCAAACTAGCTCAAACAAATATGAAATGGAAGGAGTAATAAGTTCGACTCAAAACCAACTAATCTGTTTCAGTAACTACCCAATTTTCTGTTATTTCGTCAGTTATATAAACGAGTACCTCTTGATTTAAAAAGAATATCACAAGAACGCGCCAGAAAACTTACCCTTCCTCACTACCACGTACATATAGAAATAAGAGAGACAGAGGAAAAAGAAGAAGCTAAAGATGGAAAATCCTGGTTTAAGTAACGCACAACTGCAGCAATACACATACAATGTAGCTGAACAATTAGATGATGTAAATGATGATCATACTGATCATAATTACATGCATATATTATACGAAAAAGAAATGGCCAACCCTATACTCAATGATCAAGAATCTTTATACATTATCAATGAGAATTGGATTCAAGAATTTCGCACTGCTGCAATCCACTACATTCTCAGAGTTAGTAATCAAAAACCCCATTAATTAATTTCTTTATTATCACAACTTATTTTATTTTGATGCAGACGGGGGAAAGATTTCAGTTTAGAATCCACACAGTGTACAAAGCAGTGATATATCTTGATAGGTTTCTTGCTACACGGACAATAATTGTAAGTGAATTAAGATTCCTCTGAAAATGGTAGTATTATTGATTGTTTTATTTTCTGATTTTATTGTTTGCTATAATCTTGTTTGTAGAGAGAACAAAACTGGTCAATAAGGGTAATGGCAGCAGCTTGTTTATCAATGGCTGCAAAAATGGACGAAAGCAGAGACACATTGCCATCATTATCAGAATATCCTATGGAAAATTTTGAATTAAATAACAACCCAATAAATGCCATACGAATGATGGAAGAATCGATCTTAGATGCGCTTAAATGGAATATGTGGTGTGTCACTCCTTTTGTTTTCACAAAATTTTATTTTCAATCAACATTCTGCAAAGAAGATTCAAGCAAAGATTATATTAGAGCCAAAACTATGGAGATCATAATGAGTGTAGTTAGAGGTAATGAGCTTCTTTAAATTTTCCTGTTCAATTCGTAGATTTATTATAGTAGTTATTAAGAGTTACTACCAAGCAGGCGTTTGGACATAAAAATTGTAATTTTTGAAGAAAAAAAAGTAGTATTTGAAGTTAAGTTGAAAAATGGTATTGATTTTAAAATTATGTTTGGATATGCATTTCACTTGAAAATAATTGCAATTTTGTGAGTGGGGAAAAAGTCTTTTTTTCTGAAAATTTTGAAAAAGTAGTCAAAACCACTTTTTGGTTTTTGAAAAACTCGGTGTCAAATTTTTTTCAAAAACTTACAAAATTTCATGGACAAACACATTTTTTTTTTAAAGATTATTTTTGTATGGACAAATGGGGCCTAAAGTTTTGCGATTGTGCAGATGTGAGGCTAATGAATTTCAGACCATCTGTAATAGCAGCAGCTGCAACATTATTAGCACTAAACCAAAACTTGACCATGGAAGAGCTAGTGATAAAAGCCTTGTTTTTAAATGGAGCTGTATTTCTTCAAATTGTGAGTCTTAGTTTTAATTAAATTTTTTCATATTCTCCTCCGGACTATATATGTTATTTATATAATCTAATGTAATTGCTGTGTTTGATTCAGGATAATGTGTGTTACTGCTACTATAAATTGTTCATGCTGAACAAGAACACAACCTCAGATGGAGAAATAAAGAATTTTGTTCAAATCAGATTCTAGTTAGCTTCTTTTTGTTAAACACTAGATTGAATATGAGCAGTCTAGTGATATCTGTTGAGTGGATGGGGTAATGACTTTTGTCTTAACATATTCTAGTGTGTACGTCCTATATTTTTCTAATTCATTCAATCAAATTTATATAATTGGAGTAATTAGCTGAGGATATAAGTATGTCAGGGGTTGGAATTTCTAATTTCAGAAAAGTTTTATCCTCAAAGGTATGTCCATTCGCATCCTAAGAATTAGGTTGGTCGTCCAAGAAAAAATAAATATATAAACAGAAAATTCTACACCAGTAATAAAGGTTTGGTTAGCCACACAACAGAATATAATCTTCGTATAACTAAATGCAGCATTACTAATACTACATGATTTATAACAAATATAAAATTAAGTAAATTAAAAAGCGTAATTAGTTATTTGTACATAGAGTATGTAGCGGCAAAAATATTTTAAACTTAAGCTATCCATTTACAAATGTATATACACTATTATTTATTGCATGAACAATCTCTATATCTCATTCTTTGACCGCGTTATTCATTTGATGGCGGATTGAATGATCGACTGTTTTGTTGTTTCCTTATGCTCTTTGGCTTGGGGTTCAATGCAGTAAAAAACTCACAGATTACAAGCTGATTAGAGCAAAAGCAATCCATCTCGACTTACTTTTTGCAGGAATTTTTTGAATTATTGTTGTGAGCTTTGGGATCTCTGTTTGTTACCCTACAATATGGTGAATTGTATAATGGAATAGCGGAACATTATAAGTATTTGTTTATCAATGAATGCACCTAATCGATTCGTTCATAACTATAAGCATAGAGCATCCCATTCATAATTAAAAATCATAACACAGCTAATGTGTAGAAGTTGTCAATAGCACAACTATCTACAACATCCCAGTAAAATCCCAAATGGGATTTGGGGAAGGTAGGATGTATGTAGGGGTGACAATTTGAGCTCAAACCCATCTAACCCGCCCAACTAGCCCAGAGATTAATGGGTTGGGCTACAACCATTTTAGCTTATGGGTCAATTTGGGTTGAGCCCAAGTTAACCCATTATTTTTTATAGCTCATTCTGACCCATTTAACAGCCCAAATATAACTCATGAAACTCACCAAAAACAAAGTATCTCAACCTAACTTATTTAGAAATTTACTTAGTTGCTCCAATTTTTTAATTTTTCTACCACCCCACCATACCCCTTATCCTCTAGCCCCTCCCCCGCCACGCAAAATCCCTAAAAATTTATTTTTTTGTTGTATTTTTAATTTTTTATTATTTTATTTTTCTACACCTTCTACCCCTACCCCTCTCATGCCCCCCTCCCCCTCACCCTCACCCTCACCCCGGGCGCAAACCCCCTAAAAAAATTATATGCAAGATGAGCATGATTTTAAAATATGGGTCATGTTGGGCGGGTTGAGTTATGACTCATTGTTTAGCCCATCTTGACCCAGCCCATCTTAACCCAAATTCACTTTAGGCTGGGTTGGGCAATGACCCATTTATTGACTAACTCATTTTGACCCGCCCAAATTCAGCCCAACCCGCCCATTTGCTACCCCTAGATGTATGCAGACCTTACCTCTACCCCGAAGGAGTATAGTGGTTGTTTCCGAAAGACCCTCGTCTCAAGATAATAAGAAAAACAAACAGGAGAGTATTAGTTTCACCACAAAAATCATAGGAAATAGGAATATAAAATACATAAAATACATAAGGAAAAATGCAAAACAAAAATGATGGCTAATAGATAGATCCTACACCGAAAATATAAAATAGTACGACATGGCAATGCCCCTAGCTATTTCCGACAAAAACCCTATCAAACTAGGCTCACAATAGTACAAGGTAACACAAGACGCAACAACCTCCTAAACTACCACCATAATACTGGACCTCCAGGTATCAACGTCTGTCCAAATTTTTACACAGTTTGACCTAAACTAAAGCACGCACATAGTTGTGAACTGAAACCCTATCATTTTTACAGTTTGACCTAAACTAATGCATGCATATAATTCACATACCAGTAGCTAATCGGAAGGTAAAGCAAAAGTAGTGGACTATAAGATGCTTGCTATACAGACTTCAGAGTGAGATGTAGTCATGTAGATCGGAAAATCGCTCGACAGAGGTCCTAAACCATCGTTAGATGAAAATGTTGCGATAATGACAAGGTAGTAACTTCAGTTACCTCAAAACAACGATGTAAAGATCTAGTCATGGTTGAAATAAGTTAATGGAGTTTAAACAAAAAGAGAATAGGGGATATGATTGATCCAAAATATTGATATAATGATGCAATGAAACAAAACCAACCAGAAGCAGATCATATCAGGTGTCATTACAACCATGACATGTTCAAAAAACGTTATACTTGACAAGTCATTGATTCAAAATTCCCCTTGAGGTGTACAAGAGAGAGCCCATCCTCCGGTATCATCAACACCGTTTTTCCAAATGCTATAAGAAGCTGTCGGAAATTGATTAAATTGACCAACTCTCGCTTTTAGGTTTTCTACAACCCTCAAGTCTCTGTGCTTTGACACTTTTGATTGATAGCAGCTTAACATTTGAGTCGATGCCCTTGAGTGATGTTCAAGCAAGTTGTCACTTGCTAGTTGAGTTCAGGTTGATCCTACTGGGATCATCTTGATGGCAGCAGCAATCGGCATGCCAAGAAATCCAATTGCAACACTTGTAAACCACTGATGCCATGTAAGTGGACAAGTGCTTGCAAAGGTACCAAGGAATTCAACAATAATGATTTGGAATAGAACTGTACAGCCAAGGACGCTGATGAAAACATAGTTGTTCAATATACCATTGAAGACATTTATCTTTTCCATATCTCGAGAGCTAATCTCATTGAACACCTGCACGAAAACGCAAAGGTAACACTTGAGTTTACTAGTGGATTTGAGTAAAGATATAATAAATAGCAATAGTTCCACGCTTCCAGCAAACTGTTTATAAACCTCCGCAATCGATTTAAATGTAGAATTGAGATGACATACTTTTTTCCATTTAACAGAAACATTAATAACTACTAATACTTAGAAAGCTTTCATGATTACTTGCAGTGATCTATCTGTGTTTTGAACTCACATTATAAATATCCATTAACATCAACAAAACGTGAATTTACTCAAGAAATAGAAAAACATGACAATATGAATTTTTGCTAATAATGCATTAGAAAGTCGTGAAAGATTATATATTGAATAGGAAAATTGGAAAATTACCTGACAGAATACAAATGAGTTGAAAATGAGAGTGTTAAGAATCAAGTCGGCATCTGAGCCATCAAGATGAAAGAGAGCTTTGCCTGAAGTCTGAAGATACCATATGACTACAAATTGGTAAAGAGATTGTCCCAAAATGTTCCTCCACATGACATTGCTAATGAAGTTCCCCTTCCTACCTACAGGGGATCGCTTCATCAAGTCACCATTAGGAGGTTCAGTAGCTAGAGCAAGAGCTCCCAGAGTGTCCATTATCATGTTAACCCATAGAAGCTGAACAGCAGTAAGCGGAGCATTCCCTGAAAATGCATAGAAGATACATCTCAAATCACACCTTCGGAGGAAAAGTGTTAAAAGTAGTAAAAATTACTTCCCGCGTTTCAATCATATTTATGTAACATTTAAATATGTAAATTGTATTTCAAAAAGATTGAAAATTCCATGTCAAATTCAACCGAAAAGTAATCTGAAAAGGTTCACATAAACTAAATGGAGGGAGTAATTTTCTTAGGTCAAGATATGCTACCTGTCAAACATGCTGAAGAAAAGTTGACAATCAAGGCAACAACATTTACTGTCAGCTGAAATTGAACGAACTTTTGAATATTCACATAAACTGAGCGCCCCCATTTGGCCACAGTCACAATTGTTGAGAAATTATCATCTAAAATTATGACATCGGCACTCTCTTTAGCTACCTGGAACAGAAAACCAGACAACATGATGACTAAAGGCAGATAAATGAACATTAAATAACCACATAATGTTTCCACTATGTCCTACAACATGAAGCAAGATGATATAACTAATCATTTTCACTTCGAAGCCCAAATTGTAGAGGGAACATACTATGTAAGGGCACTTCAAATCTTTGAGCAAGAAAATGGGAGGTTTAACAAGTTGCTGAATGACAATTTGCAGCTTCTATAAATGCTAGACGGATAACAGCTCTTTAGTTTTAGTAAGCCAGAATTAGTAGAAGGAATCATAAGATTCTAAATCATGGAGTTCTTGGTTTAACAGTACAAGTACAACTGCCAAATCTAATTACAAAGATTTCCTTATCAAAAATAAAATCCAATAACAAGGTTTAAATAGCTAAAAGGAAGCTGAACTAATACACATCAAGAGTGAAGCCATTCAGGAAAAATCCACCAACAACACTTTTGAGGCTATACATATTCAACATCATTGATTAACAAAATAATAATCATATTATACCCATTACAGCACTGTATAACAGAATCTATATAATTTACGATCTTTGGCCAGGAATTTAAAGATAAATTGAAAAGTCTAAGTTGTATCGAGAAAAGCCTTAATAGGAGCGCTAGTGCAATTAAAGGTAAGTTGCTTATGGCATCACAGAAGGAAGATCTAAAGAGAGAGAAGTCCATGAGCTCTTATTTTGTGGTAGAGTAAATTCTTTGTGAAGAAACTATAGGGTGGTGAAAGAAAAGATCAAGATTTCCGTAGCAATAAAGAGAAAATAAATCCATACGCATGCAGCAGGAAAAAAGAACGAAGATCCATATCAAATCTTCTTATTTTGCGTACAGTAAATTCTTTCTATAGGAACATTAGATTGGTGAACAGAAAAAGGGTCACTATTCCTACAGTTCAGGACCCAATTAAGCATCTTGGGCCAAAAGGCACACAACTACATCTTTTCTAATAAGAGTGAAGGCGGATCACATTAAGAAACTTCCTCCGAAAATTTTGAAGTTCCATTTTCTTGGGAGAACGGGCCAGGGATAGCAATGTAAGCATAAATAATATTCCATTATCATCATCTAGTTTGACCTAGCACACAGGTTTAAGTGTAGAGTGCAGTTATTATCTACGCAAGTCAATATCTTGTCAAACATTCTCATATTACCCTCAACATGCTTAATTAATTAGTAATTTTACTAGTAGTTTCTTCTAGAGTGAAGATACTATGTTGAGCTTTTGTGTGAAAACAACGTAACTTTTAGATAGGAAATAGTTCACATAATCCATTAAGGGAAAGTGCATTTTCAATGGAGTGGAACGTAACAAATTATGCTAGCACTTTGATAGCAAATAATAAAAAAAAACACCCTCTTTAATAGACAATTATCCTTCCAAATCAAAAAGAATGTTTCAGTGTCTGATTTTACTTTTTTTTTTTTTAATGACGTGGTGTCTGGGTCAGTTTACACATACTTGGATTATTCCATCAAGTACCTGCTACCTCCCATTAGGTACCGGGTAACTCTGCCCACCAAGTCTTAGGCAGATGAGAGAACCGAGTGTTTTTTGTCTCCGCTATGATATGAGCATAGGACCCCTCATAGTTCTCCGCCCTCTTAATTGACCATTAAGCCACACCCTTGGGTAGTAAGAGAAAAGGCGGCAGTGCTAAGAAATATTGCTTTCATAATCTCCCGTCTAATGTTCTATTCAATTAACATACACTGGGTACCAGTACTTTCGGCACTGGATTTTCTGCAGCTGAAATAGCAGGCAGTTGCTCTCAAGACTGCAATTGCTTGAAAGATCAACAACTTTCAAATCAAAGCACACTTGAAAAGATAATTCATACTAGTACAACAATATTTAAGTATCACCTCAGTCCCAGCAATGCCCATAGCAAGACCTATATCTGCTTCATGAAGGGCAGGAGCATCATTAGTGCCGTCTCCAGTCACTGCAACAACTTCTTGGAAGGTCGTACGTAAATGTTTCACTAGCATATGTTTATCCATTGGAGAAGAACGTGCCATGACCTAAGGAAGTAGAAGAACAAGATATTAATATCTCTCTGTCATCCAATTAGCAGCAGCCAGCAAGCAAATGAGATAAGCTAATCCACTAGGAAAGCTAAGATAATCCAAACAAATGACCTCAGATTAAGATAATCAGCTTGCTTTGCATGAACAACAAAAACTAAGCCTCTGTTCTAAACAAATTGGAATCAGCTGTATGAACCCTCACTAGCATGTTTCTCCATTCAAACTCATCTCAAACCAACATTATATCAAATGATAATAATAATCATTAAGGTAAAAGTATAAGAAGTTCATCACTTTCTGTGCATGAAAGTAAAACAAACAAAATTTCTTTATTTCATAGGTGAAACTTTAAAGTGAAACTTATATGCTTTAGATTAAATCACAATTCCATTAGCCAAAATTGCCGCAAACAACAAAGTGTTTGCATCAAAGAACCTCCCTGAACGGGGGGCATTAGAGTAAAAGCAACCAGTGCAGCCAAACGATCGTCTATTGAAACTATACTCAGTGAGCCATCACATGACCTCTCTGCACTGTAGGGTTAGCATACACTTATCCAGATAAACCAACGGTCCTCCTGCCATAAGTGATGCCGGAAAACTCATACTTTTGCTTTACTTTTTTCGGGTACTCACGTGTATTTCACAAAGAGAGTGGAGCATAGTTGGTATCTAGGGAACTAGGAAGAACTTGTGTATGTTAAGTAAGCGTTTGGCCATAAGTTTAGGAAGTTATTGTTTCAAATATGTGTTTGTTTATAGAATTAATCTAGTTTTTTGGGAGATTTTGAAAACCAAAACATCAAATCTCAAATATAGCTTAAGACCTCTTATTGGGCCAAATCATGACCATTTGGGATTTTTAGCTTAAAAAAAGGGGAGAAAAAAGGACTTTTTAACATGTCAAAACTCAACCCCGAAGTTCATGTCCATACACATTTTCAATTTCAAATCAAATTTCACTGATATCAGCTTTTCAAAAAATATTTGGGAATCTATGTCCAAACGGGTCCAAAGTACACTTCTAGAGCAGTTAGTCCTAGAATCAAGATCAACAACTCGAGAATGTAATCAGGAAACAACATATGCATACATCCAAGTGAAATAATTATTTCAGAAGCACCTGTAACTTTGGAATAATTTCATGCAGCTCAACCTCACTCTTCATCCTAAACACTGGACCTTCGATTGCAATTCCATCATTAGTCAGAATTCCACATTCTCTAGCAATTGCTTTAGCAGTATTTATGTTGTCTCCGGTGACCATTCTCACGGTGATTCCAGCTGACCTACAAATTGCGACAGACTCCTTGACACCAGGACGAACTGGATCTTTAATGCCTACAATTCCTATGCAAGTATACCCCTCAAAGGGGATAGGATTTTCAGCAGGGTTCTCATCACTGATGTCCTTGTAGGCAAGGCACAAAGTTCGAAGAGCTTCATTAGCAAATAGTTCAATTGTATCTTCTAGATTGTTAATTGAAGCTTCATCTAGAGGAACAATCTCACCGCTAGAGCTTAGGACACTGTCACATGCAGCCAATATTATTTCAGATGCTCCTTTACAGTGTGCACGGAGACATTTTCCAGGAAGTTCTATAACTACACCCATTCTCTTCTTCGTTGAATTGAATGGCTCAACCTTTACAAGTGTTGATGATTGACGCTCTTCCTGGAAATTCCCTCCAAGCAAAAGGCCAAATTCCAAAAGAGCAGCTTCAGTCGGTGTTCCCAGGATTTCAATCTTTCCATCTTCATTCTTAACTATTTCTCCTCCAGTGTTACTGAATATAGACTGGATTAATATTCTCAATGCAGAATTAGGAACTTCAGAGCAGAATTTAGAACCATCCTTAGAGCTCTCAATTTCTGTGATTTTACCACAAATGCATGCTTTTACAACTGTCATATGATTAGTCGTTAGTGTCCCAGTCTTGTCGCTACAGATGGTAGTTGCAGAACCCATCGTCTCACAAGCAGCCAAATGGCGCACAAGTGCCTTATCATTCATCATCTTCTTCATAGCAAATGCCAGACTCAATGTCACAGCTAAAGGAAGCCCCTCAGGAACAGCAACCACAACAATTGTAACTGCAATAGCAAAATATTCCAGCATTTCTTGGGCATCATCCATAGACCAGCTCCAGTGGGACCCTTTCCCTAGTTTGTGGCTATACAAGCCTTGCACCAAGACAGCAAATGTGATGACAGCAAAAAACAGACCTATTTTACCAATAATAGTTGCCACTCCATTCAGTTTAACCTGCAATGGGGTCTCATCGTCTCCTCCTTCACTGAGTGTAGCCATCAGTTTACCCCACTGAGTTCTCATCCCAACCGTAGTGATAAGCATTTTAGCAGAACCATCACGAACTTTGGTTCCAGATAGGAGAAAAGGATTTTCAGCAGTCACGTTAATGGGTTCACTCTCTCCTGTTAAACTTGATTCATCTATCAACAAAGAAAATCCAGAGAGGAAGAGTCCATCAGCTGGTACCTGATCACCAATAGCAAGATGAACAACATCACCAGGAAGTAAATCATATATTGATATTTTTTGCCTGTAGCCGTTTCTAGTGACCTGAACTGTAATCTTTTTCTTCTCTTTATCTAAATCCTTAAACTGTAAAGATTGTCTATAGTCACTTGTAGCAGTAACAAATACCACCAGCAGGATACTTGCAACAATACCAAGTCCATCGTGTGCGCCTTTTGGCCATCCTTCAGTCATTATGCCAACAACCAAAGACACAAAAGCACATACAGCAAGTATCATAAGGGTCGTATCTTGAAGTGCTTCCCATACAAAAATCCAGAAGCCCCTTTGTGGGCTCTCAGCAAATTTATTGATTCCATAAATTTCTTTTCTTCGGTTAAGCAAATCAGCAGAAGTACAAATACCATCAGTGATTGATGTTGATAACTTGTTTGCAATACCCTGAACTGCACCATGAACTTTCAGCTTCCTCAAATTGTGGCCCTCAACTATTGATCCCAGCTCATCAGCACATATTTGAAACCCAGCAGATTTCACTTCCTCTGGGACAGTGTAACTTACTCCTGATGATATTCAGTTGATTATCAATTAAAGAGGCAAATTTAAATACTGGAAGCTGGTTTCACTGAAATATGCAATTACGTACCTTGGATAAAGCTAAGTGCAGCTTGTGAAACCAGAACAGCAACTCTTAGTTTCTCCTACATCAGTGAAAATACAGATCATACCCATTTTTCAGATAGAAGAACGGAAAAACTAACTCTCTGAAGTAAAAACGATACGGTTCAGAATACTTCTTTTCTAAATGAGCAAATTTTACTTGAGCACAACACAGCAGAAAGATATTGCTTGAAATGACATCCAAGAAATTTAAAGAAATTAGAAAATTGCAGGAAATCCCCCCCCCCCCCCAAAAAAAAAAAAGAGTGAGTCTAACAAACTTTGTTTAAATTAAACTGATACTGAAACAATATGAACCTTAGAAAAGCTCTAAAGCAAGTGGTGAAAACTGTAACAGGACAACCAATGATATCATTAACTTCAGAGCTTTACTATAAAGTAAACAGGAGTACACCTACGAAAATTTTGAAACTAACTTGTTAAAAAGAATTCGGAAGAAAGAATGCCAACAAGGAACTTTTCAAAGACGCGGTGGAATTCTACTCTAAGTAGCGCACAGTACAAAAGTCGATGGATAATGGCTCCGCTCCTCTATCCTACTTCACTTAATAAGGTTTTTGTTTGAGGCACAGGATTTTTGCTCTCCATTAAAGCTTTTCCTTTTAGGAAAATTTATATCAACCTCAATCCCAAGCTAGTTACATGTCTATATGAATCATCTATACTCATTCGGCCACTTTGCTTTATTTTTCTTTCTAAGCCAATTCAAAAATAAAAAAAAAGATTAAAATGTTAACAGTCCTTTTGCTGCTTGAATTTATTGCAGCTCTTCATTGAAGCAATAACCGAAATATCAGTTTCACAATAGCATTTCCTATGTAGATCCTAAGGGCAAAAATGGAAAGCGAAACATGAAACAAAAAGTCAACTGAAGCAGAGAAGATATTTTGTAGTAACAAACCAATAATTGCACAGGTATTAGTATAAACCTGATTGGAACGCTGGATAGCGCGAGCTTCGAAGCGCTTTGAGAGGTTTGCTGTGAATCTGAACCTACGCTTCGGATTTTTAACGAGCCAACACAGCTTCCTCCATCTCTGTAGCGCTTCCTCCGATGAGTTCTTCGCTTTTACTTCTCCAAAATTCTCCTTAATATAATCCTCCATATCTCTTCAACTTCTTAACTACAGCTGCTTTTCAAATCCTTAGCTTAAACTCATTAACAGATCGAGATATTGTTCCAATGAACAAGTGTTTATTCTCTAACAGTACTTGAATCGAAATTCGTTTCTTAGCTTTTCACTGTTGATATATCCGTTTAGTACCTAATATGGCATTACAACTTTAGAAAAAGAGGTTAATGACAGTGACTACTTTTGCTTGACTATTGACTATAGAATATACTGTTTAAGTCAAATCTGAGTTTGTTTCTTTTGAAAAAAACAAATGAAGCAGTTGAGAATGTAGAGAGAAGAGATCTGCTACAGAAGTTTCGTGTAACGGTGGAGAGCCGCCGTGTGCTTCGCCGCGGATCAGCTGATGGAATTGGCGGTTTCCGAAACTGGTGGTCGAGTGTAATGGAGGAGTGGAAGTGGAACAGTGAGGAGTCAAATGGTGTGATGGGTTGCTCTTGGAAATTATTAGGTGCGTGACACTTCACGGTAGAACAAGTGCGCAATGTCCCAAAGACACATCCTTCCCCTTAGATCCTTAGAATAATTATTTGGCTGATTCAATCGTTATTTTAGATCCTTTTACATAATAGTTTGGATTTAATATTTTGAGCGGCAATACAGTGGTAGTAAGTTTTTACAAAAATGTACTTTGGAAAAAGTTCGTTTAATAACGTACTTGGATAGTTGTAACTTCTTTAAAATTTCGTTATTACTCATAGAATTTTGTGAACAACGAAGTTTGATTGGATATTTTTTCTTAACATATTAACCTCGTGTATTAGAGGTGGACGGGTGATTTGAAGATGATGTAATATATAAGCGTACTACTTAACTAGTACTAATTTGATTTTAGGGTCTGCTTGGAATTAGTTGTGTACTATAGTAGTAATTACATAGCCTGATACTTATATAATATTATAACTAAAATAATTTATTTGTTTGTCATCATGTTATTACAGTTTAATTATATGTGTCATGTTTGGTTGTACAAGTGTAATTATACAGATAAATAAATATTTTTCAAATTAACATATAAACAATTTTCATTGTGTGATAAATATTTATATGAATAAATATTAAATATCATATATTAAAAATACATATTCTTTTATAAGAAAATATATGAAATAATTATAAAGTAAAACATAATATTATAAAAATAATTGATATCTTCTATAATGTTGTAACTTAAAAGAGAACAACGAAAATTTCAATAACAAATTAAAATTCTTTACCAACTCATGTGAATATAAAAAGGATAGATATGAGCTTATAAATATTTGCTAATGATCCACTTTTTCTCTTTCTAATATAATACAATATCACAATCTGAAAATTGAATATAACAAGATAATGTATTTGTATGCATTAGTTGTGAAGTAGAAATGGTCTGCCCATATTTAAAATTATTCTTCTACCCAAATTTCACCCTTCTAAAATTGAAAGGCCAAAAATTCTAGCGCACAATACTGGCAACGTGAAGTTAAAGGATATTGTTTGACTCAAAAGTTGTTGAACACCTTCTAAGCAAATTAATCGATGTGAATGAATGGTCAATCGGAATCAATGATAATATATATTGAAGATCGATCGTTGGATTCGTGTATATGTTATCCTTATGAAAAGATGATACAGTTTAATCAAGTATAAGAACAAGTGAGCAGTAAAGTGATAACAGTAGAGAGAAAAGTGGTAGAGAGAGAGTTGTATAAGCATTACGTTGAGTCACTCCAAGAGTAGAATTAGCAGCTCACCTCACGTTTTAGGAATCAAATGAGGAATCACACGTAGACAGACCTGAGCATTCTCCTGCTCTACGGAGCTCTCTGGAGCTAGAGTTGGGGCTGCTTGATGCTCTTCTCCTTTCGAGTGAATTGAATTACTTCGGCTCGGATGCCTTTGATCAAATGGAAGGATGGATGCCTGCCTTTAGCGACTTCGTTCGGTCATTCCTTCTTTACTTGTTCGATATGGCTTAAGAGTTAATCGTACGAGAGAGTAAGTAAGAGATTGAAAAGAGGATCATTGGACCTCGCTCTCGGGCCCAGAGGAAAAGACCCTTCCTCGAAGACAGTATGGTCGCGCAGACCCTTCTTCGAGGAGATAAGGGACGAAGGATATTCATGGTAGCGCAGTTAGTATGGTCGCTATTTCCTGCGCAGCCCTTGTCCATAGTGATATCCTAATTCGGAATACTTGTATTACAAATGAGGGGGACCCTCCTTTATATAGAGGAGCGGTCCCCTCGCCAGCATATTATATCGCCCTAAGGCTATTACTATTACATCGAAAGTATAAGGAAAGGGGGGTCGGGGACGTCCACTTGGACTGGCTCGTCGACACGCTGCTACGAACGGGGACATATCCTTTTCGCCATGTGGCCATGATGGAGGACGTCTCCAAATGTCGTCGGCCTTGTAAGGAGGCGGGCCGGCATTACAACTTTAGAGAAAGAGGTTAATGACAGTGACTACTTTTGCTTGACTATTGACTATAGAATGTACTGTTTAAGTCAAATCTGAGTTTGTTTCTTTTGAAAAAAACAAATGAAGCAGTTGAGAATGTAGAGAGAAGAGATCTGCTACAGCAGTTTTGTGTAACGGTGGAGAGCCGCCGTGTGCTTCGCCGCGGATCAGCTGATGGAATTGACGGTTTCCGAAACTGGTGGTCGAGTGTAATGGAGGAGTGGAAGTGGAACAGTGAGGAGTCAAATGGTGTTATGGGTTGCTCTTGGATATTATTAGGTGCGTGACACTTCACGGTAGAACAAGTACGCAATGTCCCAAAGGCACATCCTTCCCCTTAGATCCTTAGAATAATTATTTGGCTGATTCAATCGTTATTTTAGATCCCTTTACATAATCGTTATTTTAGATCCCTTTACATAATAGTTTGGATTTAATAGTTTGGATTACTAGTAATTTGATTTTAGGGTCTGTTTGGAATTAGTTGTGTAATTACTAGGGTAGTAATTACTATACTTATATAATATTAGTATAACTTAAGTAATTTATTTTTTGTCATCATGTAATTACAGTTTAATTACACGTGTCATGTTTGGTTGTACAAGTGTAATTATACAGATATATAAATATTTTTTCAAATTAACATATAAACAATTTTCATTGTGTGATAAATATTTATATGAATAAATATTAAATATTAAATATCATATATTAAAAATACATATTCTTTTATAAGAAAATATATGAAATAATTATAAAGTAAAACATAATATTATAAAAATAATTGATATCTTCTATAATGTTGTAACTTAAAAGAGAACAACGAAAATTTCAATAACAAATTAAAATTCTTTACCAACTCATGTGAATATAAAAAGGATAGATATGAGCTTATAAAATATATTTTTTCGTAGTTAATATTTATGCTAATGATTAAGAAATAAAATTAGTAAAATATGAATTGTTTTTTAGCAAATTAATATCTATGCTAATGATCCACTTTTTCTCTTTCTAATATAATACAATATCACAATCTGAAAATTGAATATAACAAGAATGTATTTGTATGCATTAGTTGTGAAGTAGAAATAGTCTGCCCATATTTAAAATTATTCTTCTACCCAAATTTCACCCTTCTAAAATTGAAAGGCCAAAAATTCTAGCGCACAATACTATAACACTGGGCAACGTGAAGTTAAAGGATATAAAAAGGTTCAGTAGGGAATCAAGCCGGCGTTCGGGATCTTATGCTTTTTCTCTTAGGAGTGTTTGGTCAAATGTTCCGGTTCAGTATCTGAGTCGGGTATTTAATCGATCTCATTCGACCCTTAAGTTTTTGAGTTTTAAGCTGGCAGTAGTGACTCTTACGCTTTGGGTCGACGCAACATCCTTTAATGTGAGCTGGCGATAATGGCTCTTACGCCTTTGGTCAATGAAACCTCTAATATAGGATTTAGTTTTCCCTCGTTAAGGATTTTTTAGTTTTTGTTTTCCTGACACTTCGACGATTTGATAAAAAACCTCGATTATAAGTCACTATGTGGCAATGATCGAGCACCTCAAGAGGTTCAGCTCGGTGGCTGAGTAGCTCGATGCCTGTAATTTTGCATCTGACATGGTCGAAGCTCTTTTGCCTATGTCTTGGGTAGTTGTTTAACCGATTCTTTTCGAAGTAGATTCGAAGTCATTTGAAGTCCCGTGATTTTGTAACGATGGTCGGTTGGTACAACCTTATGACAGTAGTCATTTGTGTTTGGCAAGACTTTTTATTCCCGAGTGAAGTAGTTTCAGTGTGTATATAGAGGGTATGCCTTTTAGGGATCTTAAAATTTCGATGTGTAGCCTTAACTTTGAGATCAAGTTTATGCTTTTGGTAAGGTCTCGCTAGTTTTACATGCCTTTGAGGTCTTACCGTTTTTGATACTTGGTACAAGTATGGTTCATGCCTTGCTTGAGGTAATATAGATATTTTTGTTGCCTTATATAAATATTGCGAGACTGGGTCTTTCCGTTTGGGTCTTATGGCCTCGGGTTTTTTATAAGTGGTGATTGGCGATAGTCCCCGAGTCATCGAGGGAACCTTGGCTCGGGAGCCATTACTTGTAAACTTGGTAATCCTTATTTAGGGCTTATCATTTTGGAGTTTCGACCCAGAGGTCGTTTAGGTTTTGAATTGTTGATGCCAATCCCCGAGTGCTCGGGGCGCTTTCGGCTTTGGAGACATTTTGTGACTTTGATGTTACCTCATTGAGGGCTTATAAGTTAGGAGTTCTGACCCGGAGGTCATTCAGGTTTTGAATTATTGACGCCAATCCCCGAGTGTTTGGTGCGCTTTCATCTTTGGAGCTATTTTTTGCAACAAATATCGAGCTTCTTTGAAATGCAAAATGCTCTTTGGGAAGTGTTATTTGATTACTCGGTATAAGCATACATGAACTTGTTGTTAGGAGCTCAATGATTCTATACGGGTACTATTTGGTCGACTGATTGGCCCGGTACATCGTTTTCCTATCGAGACTCCCCTAGCGAATTGTGGCTTCTCTTTGGTAGCTGACCTTCTAGGGGGGATGCCTCCCAGTATTCGAGGTTTATTGAAAAGTAAGCCTTGAATTCTTGCATTTCCTTAGTTAGCGTATAAATGTTGACTCGTTAATAACCTTGTCGGTAAAATTCCTCTTCGGGATAAAAACTAGGACGAAAGAAAAGAGTGCAATGGACGCTTTAAAACCTCAAGGTCTTCGAGCTGGGTCAGCGCTTCGACTGCCTCGGTCGTTAGCCTGCATAAAGGTTAGTATGAAGTATAAAAATAAAAAGGGAGTTATACCTTAGTGGCGATGGCACTTTGAGCCTCGGTAGGCCCTCCGTATTTGCTTGGAGGATGCGGTACAACCCTTTATTTGTTCATTTGGATACAACAGAGATCATGCCTTGTGGTCGCTATTTCACTATTAGTTTATTTCACAGCCCTTCTGGTGGTGAAGGTATTGGTGTTTCGGTTTGTGCTGGTCGTATTGTCCAAGCCACCTAGATTCACAAGTACATGCTTAATTCGAATAGTGTTCACAAGAAAAGTAGTTACCAATGTACTATTATGGGGCTAAAATAGAGCCTTAAGTTTGCTTTTCCCTGTCGAGAGATGTTTTTGTTCTTATGGTTGCGGATTCCTGCAGGGCGTGAACATCTCAAAAAACCATGTGGATGACAATTTGCGACTCATTCGCTTTGTTCTTTTAGGTTGCCTCTCTTTCTCGGAACTGATTTTTAGCTCGATCGCTGAAGAATTCCCTAAGGTGACCTTTGTTAAGTAATCAGGCCACTTCTTCCCGAAGTTGTCGACAATATTCGGTCATGTACCCGTGCGTGTTGTGAAATTCACACACTAAGTTATGGTTCCTTTATGAAAGGTCTGATTGTACAGTCCTTGGCCACCTGGTTACTTTGATTTTACTGATGGCGAACATGATGTTTGATACATCGATTTTGAAGTTATATTTCGACAAGTGACGTGCCTCCGTTAGACCTATGTACATATCGGATTGGCTCTTCTGACGAGTCCCTGTGGATTCTGGCCTCGTCCCATCATTCGATCATTTCGGGCTATGTTCCGCCCTAGAGCATTTCTTCTGTCTTCAGTGTATGGTTGGTATCGTTCCTTATTTGGCTTTGGCTCTTTGTTCGGAAGCATGTTGGGATATATCGAGCCCGAGGAGGCTTCGACTGATATCGGTTGTGAACATCCGACCAGGTCATGAAAAGATACTCAACTAGATTCTATTACAGCTGCTTCGAAGCTACTGAGCTTCATTCATTCAACCCTTGGGTGAAAGCCTGCACTTTCAAGTCATCGGGAACTGGTGGTAATTCCATCCGTTCCATTTGGAAGCGAAATACAAACTCTCGCAACATCTCATTCTCCCTCTGGTTAATCTTGAAGACGTCGGATTTCCTTGTTGCTACTTTGATGGCATCATCATGTGCCTTAATGAAAGAATTTTCCAGCATGGCAAATGAATCTATCGAGTTTGGGGCAAGATTGTGATACTGCATCATTTCCCCTTTAGAAAGTGTTTCCTTGAACTTCTTCAGTAAGACGGAATCGATCTCGTCGTCTTTTAGTTCATTGCCCTTCACTGCACAAGTGTAAGTGGTAACGAGCTCATAGGGGTTAGAGTTTCTGTTGTACTTTGGAAGATCTGGAATTTTGAACTTCTTTGGAATGGGTTTTAAGGCTGCTTCTGGTGGGAACAATTCCTGCACGAACTTCTTCGAGTCTACACCTTTCAGGACCCGGGGTATGCCCGTGATTTGGTCGACTCTAGAATTGCAGGTCTCTACCTTCTTATCATTGCCTTCTATCTTTTTTCTTGCCCGACTCAATCATCTTTGTGAGGTCCTCGAGCATCTTTACGATGGCGGGGTCGGTTACCGATCCGTTGTTGCTTGATCTCTCAGGTACCTAATCACCTGAGGGGTCGTCCCCGGTGCTACCGTACTGGGAGTTTTCTGGTGACTTTGCAGTTGGGCAATCGCCAGCTGTTCTGCCTATAACATTTCGAAAAAAACGTGAAGGCTAACCTCATATTCTTCCCTAGTCAGGGTTTTCTGGACTTGTTGTTGCTCTCCTTGGTGTACGCTCCAGTTGGTATATGAGCTTATATCAATGTGTTGGGCATTGCATGATACCGCATCCAGGGGAATTGGTTCTGGTGTGTTCACAAGGTTTCGTGTGGTACACCAACACCTAGAACATCCACAACATTTTCTCCAAGGTTCTCAAGATTTTTGTTTACTGAATTAGACATTTTGACCTGAAATCAAAGATCTTGGACAAGAAAAAGCGTGAAAGATAACTTGCGTTGTGTAGTAAAACCAGCAAGAGAATTATCACTATTATTTTTAGCCCCACGGTAGGCACCAAACAGTTTACTGTAAAAATGGTAATAACAATTAAATTTGATAATGTGATTCTAAAAATACGTGATCTATTTTTATGCTAGTTATTGGTTTGTAGATGCTATGTGAAAGACTTCGAAACAAGATAAGATCTTGACAGCAAGGTAATAATCAAACCGAATGGTTAATAATCGGGCCTCAAGCTTGCCTATTCGGCAGCCTCGGGATCGAGTCTGATGCTCGGTTGGGAGCTATCGATGGTAATCGATGAATGACTACCAGTTATGCTAAATCAATGATGGCTCTTTATGGTTAATAATAAGCAATAAATGAAGAACAATAAATGAAGCATAATGAATGTAAGCAATAAATGAAGTAATGAAATCAAGAGAATGTATTAGAGAGCAGAGAGAATGTTCTTGTGTATTTTAGTATTGAGCAATAGATGTTCACAAAATGACAAGGATCCCCTTTATATATGAGGGAAGATTCCAACATAGTACAAACGTATTAATTACAAAGATATGGGGCTGGTACATCCATTTAATGCCCTGATTCGCTTTTTGGGCTTGTCGACTTGACTTGCCATATACACATCCCTTGGCAACTCCACCTTGATCTGTCGAGACCGCTAATTCACATTGCCTTGGGGCCGTTCATTACTTATACTATCTCAAATTTGATCATCGAGAATCCTCATAGTCAATCATTGGAAATCCTCGAGATGCCTTGATGCTCGTGAAGTCAAGCCTCTTGTCTGTGACATTAAACCTCTTGTCTGCTTCTTTCCAGGGATAATGGCTTTCAAAATTGTTACTTTAAAGTGGTATCACGGAGGTGAGTTAATTATTGGCCCTTTAAGTAGATATGTGGGAGGCAGTCAAACCTTGACTTTAGACGTGGATGTAGATAGGATTTCCTTCTTTGAGCTTATGAATTACACTGTGGAGATGGGCCTATGTAACGTGGCTGAGCTGTATATATGCCCAATGGATAGGATTGATAAGCTAATAAATGTATTGACTGATAAGGATATTTTAGACATTTGCAATCAGTTAGAGGATGTGGATACACAAGAAATATACGTGACTCATGCTGCCCCTTTGGCAGTGCTTGAACTTGTTGAAAATGGTGAAAGTGTATGTTGTAGCAAGGCTTCTAGTAAAAGGCCTATAGAGGTCCAAGATGATGAAGAGGTAGATGATGAAAATGCTGATGACATGCATTGGAGTTCAGATAGTTCTGCTACTTCCGATGATGGAAATACTTCTGATGGTGCTGCAGAAGACTCTTCTACTGCTAATGATGTTGTTTCTGATGATGCTGGGAAGCAAGATGAAGTAGACATAGACTGGACATCTGACTGATGATGTTCCTGATGATTGGGTGTTGATGTTCCTGATGAGTTGGGTGAAGGTAGAGATAAAGTGAAGAGAAGTAGGAGAAAAAGAGGTGAAAATCCTAAAGGGAGAGGTGATATAAACATGGACAATGCAGGTGTAGATATTGGGTTTGATGAGCTGCGTACAGGTAGTAAGCAACATAGGTATGAAGGTTTAGTTGGGACTGATGAGCCATACATTGGTTCTTCAGATGCTGAAAGTTTTGCATCAGATGTGGAAGAGGAAGATGGAGAAGAACATAAGAAGAAACTGGAGGAAAAGCAAAAAAAGAACAGGTTGATCTTTGATCCTACTGTCATGACAATCACTTGGGAGCTAGGATTGATCTTTGAAATTGTTCATCAGTGTAGGGAAGCAGTCACCAACTATGAAATTCAAAAAGGGGTACAGATTAAGAAGTACATAAATGAGCCACATAGGGTGTGGGTTAGATGTGTGGCACCTAGATGTAGCTGGCTTCTTGTGGCAAGTAAAGATGGGAGCTCCAATAATTTTAAGGTGAAAAGATATAATCTAGTGCACAAGTGTTATACAACCAAAAAATATAATTCAGTTGTTCTGGTTTTTATTGTTTTGGAATGCTACATGGTTTAATTAATGCTGTTAGAGACTTGTTACCTGAGTGTGAACACAGGATGTGTGCTAGGCACATCCTTGCAAATTGGTCAAAAGAGTGGAGAGGGTTGGAAAGGTGAAATACTTTCTGGAGATGTGCAAGGGCTTCTAGTATTGCAGAATTGAATGGCCAACTTGATATGCTAAACAAGCTTCGGGATGGAATATGTCAAAGTTTACTCCACAATAGAAAAGAGACATGGTGTAGAGCTTATTTTAACTGTGATAGGAAGTGTGATATAATTGACAATAATATGTGTGAGACTTTCAATTCCTGGATTTTGGCTAAAAGACACAAAACAATCATCACAATGTTAGAGGATATTAGAATTAAGCTGATGACTAGGATAGGTAAAATGAGAGAGTTCTGTGAGATATGGATATGTGATATCTCCCCAATAGCAATGAAGATTTACCAGGATAATTTAGCCAAGTCTATGAAGTGTACTCCAATATGGAATGGTGAATCAAGCTATGAGATTGAAGATAGTAAGTATAAGCATGTGGTATCCTTAGTGACTATGACCTGTAGTTGTAGAGACTGGCAGTTTAAGGGAATTCCGTGTTGTCATGCAATTGCTAGTATGCATTACAAGGACATGGAACCTATTGACCATATTTCACATTGGTATAGGAAGTCCACTTACTTGAAGGCTTATTCAACTTTTATCCAGCCTATCCCATGTATGAAGCAATGGCCATCATCAAGCCACCCCCTATTGAACCTCCCCCTATTAGAAACATGCATGACAGACCAAAAACAAAAATAGGAAAAGAGAAGAAAGATAAACCCAAAATCTGGAAAGCTTTCGAGGAGAGGTATGGAGATGACTTGTTCCCTTTGAGGTGTGTGTGGATACAACAAAAGGGGATGCCAGTCTCTCAATATTAGTTGGGGAAGAAATGAAGAAGAAGATTCTTTGGTTCAGAACATTGTTTGGTTCCTTAAAAGAAGAAGAAAGATGAAAGTGCTTTTGTTGGAACTGCTGCACCTGGTACTGCTTCTGCTGGAAATGGTAGAGGAAGAGGAAGAGCAAAAGGAACAGGTAGAGGGGTTGGAAAAGGTAGAGGCAGTGGCTATGGGTTGTTTCAAGCAAGTAATGGGTTCACTTCTTTTACTGTAAGTTTTCTAACTAAATGTATAATTATTGTGTCTTCTTTCTATTGAATGTGATGTTGTAACTAACTACACTTTACTTTGGCAGAGTGGAGGACAAAATCCAAGGGTTATTAGCACCGGAACTAACACTAAGAGATCCACAGCTTCAACAGAGGAATGTGCTTACCAACCAAGAAGTATCGGCTTGAGGTGGATGGGCAAAAAAGCCATAAGCACAATACAACTTCAAAAAAATTTAGCATCAAAACAAAATCTTAGTCAAGCGAGTTCATCATCTCAACCAACCAAGAAGGAGAAAACGAAATAAAGACTTTGTTTGTTGCTTAAGCTTTCTGTTTTGTTAAGTATTGCAGCTGATAACAATGTATTATGTTTTGTAAAGTGTTGTTATGGACAACCAAGTACTATATTTTGTGTAGCAACTGATAACAAAGTGCTATATTTTGTGTAGTGTTGCTATGGTCAACCAAGTACATTATATTTTGTAAAGAAATGCTTATCAGATTTGGTGTCCTCTAATGAACGTTTAAGCTGCTCAAATTCTACAATCTTAGTCAATCTATTTTGTGAAAATGAACGCTTATTTTGTACTACTTTGCTTTAGTGATACAAATTCTACATTTGCCTTGTTTCGTTCCCAAAGCTAAATAGAGATGTAATACTAAATATATAGGAGTGTAACACCAACTTTACTACAAAATAGGGGTTGAAACTCATACAAAACAAGTTCAATGAGCCAAATACATGAATTATCAAAAATAAGCTCAATGAGCCAAATACATGAAGACCCAATACATTGGAATATCATTACACTATATAACAGTGTTACACTATATAACAGTATTGAGAACTACCAAATACAATGGACTTGATGAACATTAATCCTAAAATCAGAAAAAAAAAGCCTCCTCCAGTTCCACTGTTATCTGGATTCCTGCAAACGGCCTTCAAGCTGATTCTTCTTCTTAAGCAAACCCAAAATCACCGGCTTCAAGTGTTCATGAGTTGGGGGGTCAAACAAAGTGAAATACTTGCAGCTAGTTGACTTATCTTTATGCAAATCCATAAATAATTTGAGAAGAAGCTTATAAAATCTTGAAATCGAATATAACGCAATATGTAAGATTACCTCGTAATTTTTACACCCGTAGAATCGACGACCAGGATTGTCATTGCTCCATGAAATTACTAGTTCAACAGCATCTCCACGTCGACAAAATAGACCCGAACTCTCCATTTAATAAGAACCCTAATATGAAAATTGAAAGAAGAACATTAATACGAAGATTGAAAGAAGAATGATAATGTAATGCACTTTAATTTACCAAATATAACAGCCTCTCAATATTAGTTGTGGAAGATGAAGAAGAAGATTGTTTGGATCATAACATTGTTTGGTTCCTTTAAAGAAGAAGAAGTGAAATAAGAGGGAGATGAGTAATTGGGGTAGAAAATGGCGTTATGGTAAAAGAAAATGGGCCCAAATTTCAGTAAATAGCCGTTGTAATGAGTTAGGGAAGGCATAAAGTTACTAGTCACGTGCCCACTGATCATGTGTCACACGCCCCAGGGGCTGGTTAAAAGTAGTGTGTAATTGACACACTTTTTAAAGGTTCGGTGTGTAAAGTAAAACCCGTATATAATAAGTGTGTAAGAGAGATTTCGTCCAAAGTTTGATGGGTAAGTTATGTATTTTGCCAATAAAATTCGTATACTTGACACGGAGATTGAGTGACACAACCCATGGATGACGCATATAACATGTCCGTAAAAATAATGCCAAATAATGGAAGTGGACTGATGTATATTATAAGGTCACGCGTGCATTGACTTATTTAATCAAATTCATTGCCTTTTAGAAACAATTATTATCTCTATGATTATCTCTACCTCATTATGTTTTTATCCTAATTAAGCCTAAGCTTTTGACTTTTCAATGTTAACTCATCTCCACCCACTAAAGGATTAACACACTTTCTGAAAAAGGATCTGAAACATTAATATAGCTCTGACTGAATTTTATTTTTTGCACCAACCCAAAATAATTTGGGAAAATGACAAATTTTTAAAATAATAATTGAAAAAGTATATTCTTTATTTATTTTTATCTATATATATTCTGTATATTATATACAAAAATTGTATAAAATATTTATATATTTTTAAGCTATCGAATGTAAAGAATTTCTAGTGTGAGCTAAAAGTGTTAATACCCCAAATATTTTTGTAGAATTAAAACCCAAATATATATGAGCCTTTTCATGCCAAGTCACCATCATAATTGAAAATATTACATCTTCTATTATGTATTTATCTATTTTTAGGTTATGATTAACAAAGCATTAATCAGTAAGAACTGTTTAATTTGACAGCAATAATAAGGATGTACTGTGATCCAAACACTCATAATACTACTGTTCAAATTAAACATTGACTATTGAATTGCCTCCTTGTGAATATATCAACTTACCACATATTTAAATATTATGCACTCAAAATGGACATTTAAATCGAGCTTTACTCGAAGTATAGAATTATATCTTAAACTTATAAAAGTAATGATTGATAAGCATGGTTCAATTTACTTTTTTGAAGTATTAACAACTTAATTTTTTTCTCCATTGAATTTATCAGTAATTACTAGCATCACATGTTCATTATGTCCAAGAAACAACCATTATTGTTCAAAACATTATATTTATATCGGAAGACAAAAACATGTTTAGTGACTGGTTGTTGAATAGAAGTCATGCATGAGCACTATTCTACTGTTCAAAATTAAAGTCTAAATTTAAGTGATAAGCATCGATCGGGTGTGTACATCAAATATGTTAATTTACTATTGTTAAATGGTAAAAAAAAGTAAATATATCTATCTATTTATCTCTCTCTATATATATAACTAATTTTTCACATTGTCACTTGAAAGTCATTTTGGCTCAAACCCTTACCATAAATATGACATTATTTAATGAGAAAAAATCTATAAATAAATGTCACATAAGTTTAAATGGATCATACCCTCTTTAAATCTATTTCTCCTGATTTGACCCATAACCTAAATGAGTTTAAACATGACGAAAAACACACACCGCAATAAAATTAGGTCTTGTGATTTTTTTTGTGGGACTTTTATCCTACAAATACACTATTTCTATTGTCTAAACAATTACAATATGTTGTATGTAATTGCATGTTCAATGTGAAAATAAATTCTTATTAGCCTTATTATTATTCTTGTATGCGTAAGATACATTAATATGGTATGAAAGATGAATACAATACTATTTTAATTTCACTAGAAAATTATAAATATCTTATGTGAGTTGGATACATTAGTATTTTAACTTTAATAGAGTTATAAAATGACTTGGATGAGGCATACAAATAAGATAAAGAATTTTTTTTTTGTATAGAATAATATAAATGGGCATTACGTAACAGAAAAGATAATATTCTTTAGTATAGGATAATTATTTTTAATCTAATATTAGATTTAATATTTTTTTGTTAAAATCATTTGGGTTATGGGTCAAAGAACATAAGGAAGAAATGGATCTAAAGTGGGTACGGTCCATTTAAGTTTATATGCGTATATTTTTTAATTTTTCTCATTAAATTTTATGCCATGTTATATTTATGGTAGGGGTTTGAGGCAAAATGACTTTTAAGTGGCAATGTAAAAGTTTAGTAGTTACTTTTAAGTGACAAAAATAGTTAAGTAACTTTAGTAAAATTGAAACATAGTTAAGTGACCATCAATAAAATTAACCTTGTGTGTTTGTCTCAAATAACAATATTATTTTTATAACCATATTTGTGAAATTATATATCATATTTATTAAATTAATATAAATACATGTTGCTAATAAATTTTACGTGTAAAAGGATACAACATCTTATGATTGAATCCTTTGACTTGGCTCTTATAGATGTGAAACTTTTATTGATGGGTGTGATCATGATAAGCTTTGCGCATGGAGCATTTCCCGTAACCAATAAATCATTTTTTGTATTCTAGTATACTGACAATTCAAAATTTAAAGTCAATATGTTCAATATATGCATAATTTACTAAATACACATATTTATTAATTGAATGCACCCCAATCTAAAATAATTTAAAGTCAATCATAATAATCATATATTTCCTTTATACAGCCCCCCCCCCCAACCCACCCACCAAAAACCCTTTTTTAACGCATAGAATGCTTGAACATAGAGATTTTATTATACATATATATACATAATTCGAGTTAAAAGTAATTAACTCAATTATATCCCGTGTCAAGTCCGCTTCCACCTTATCCAGTTCATGCATATCAATAACGTATTATTAGCATATTGTGACATTCTAACAAAGTATGAAGAGAATCCACTCAATGCACTCATGAATAATGAATTAATGGAGATAGGTTTCGCGCATGCCACTAAATAAAGAAAACATTCAACATTTGGATAATGATATGATGTTTTTGCTTTTATATATATATATATATATATATATATATATATATATATATATATATATATTCCCATACTAGGATAAAAAGATAAGGGGAAGTTAAACATTTTATGATACTAAGAAATGGAAAATAAATGCATTCAAATTTAGAATGATAATAAGGAAATGAATCAATTTAGGGGTTGATGTGACAGTAATTATTGAAATCTGATAGCAACAATTTTTAACTAATGATACATTTTAGGGTGTTTTTGGTATAAAGGAAAATTTTTTTAAGTAAATATTTTCTTGAAAAATAAGTAGTAATTTTATTTATTTTCTGGTGTTTGGTACACAAATCAAAGAAAATATTTTCTCAAAAGTATTCATAAATAATTTTGATACAATAAACATGAAGCCATAAACTTACGAGCCAACAACCTTCCAAACTCATAAATTTTATAAACTTCTGAATCGCAAAACTTCCAAAATTGTGAAATTTCAAACCCGTAAACTTTATAATTTCTAAACCCGTAAACTTCGAAAACCTAAACCTCCGAACTCATTGTTTTTGAACTTGTAAACGAAAATATGAAAAAAGTAAAACTAAATATATATAGAAAAATATTTTTTTCTCGAGGGGTAGCAGTGGGGCAGCAGGGGCTGCAGAAAAAAAAATAGAAATTTAAAAATTACAAAAAAAAGTAATAAAAAATTATGTGGGAGTGGGGGCTGGGGTGGCAGGAGGGAGGGGGCAAAAAAATAGAAATTTAAAAATTACAAAGAAAAAATAATTTTTTTGTTGCGGGGTAGGGTGGGGGGAGGGAGGGAGGGCAAAAATTTAAAAATTACAAAAAGTAATTTTTTTGTTTGCGGGGTGGTGGGTGCAGCAAAAAAGAGAACCTTATTTACGGGACATCTAGAAAAGCCATCCGATTCAAGAAGCCCCTACTTATACCCCTGCTCCCTTCTATCCTTGAAGGATCAATTGAAGAACTTTACAAATCAAAATGGAAATCCGAACCACTATAGAAGCAAACAACTTGATCGCGAACTATAGTCTTTGTTTGTTTGACTAACCGATTCAGATCGATTGGGCTTCGCTCCGGGTAGTATTTAGTCATAAGCCTGTCTTTTTTGGTTTCACTTGTCTGCTTTGTTCCACTCCTTTTCAATTCATTTCTCTGGTTCAGCAATTTCAACATTCCACCCCTTCTCTAGGGCGCCGTATGGGTCTGGAGAACCGAACTATCTCACGATTTCAATCTGGATAGAAAAACTTCTCATGAGCAATTCATGTAACACTTGAGTAGTAGTACAAAACTTTAAGAAAAGGCGATCTATTAGTTTAAAAAAGGAGGATCCGTTGAAGAGTTTATGTTGTCTCGGCAGGGAATAGTCCAATCTCTTCTAGCACCGGTGCAATATGAATTTGATTTTTTTTTAAAAAGTAAAAAAAAATGTGTAGGAGTTGGGAGAGGGCAAAAAAAAGTGAATAGAAATTTTAAAATTATAAAAAAAGTAATTTTTTTTGCGGGTGTAGGGTGGGTTCGTGAGGATAAAGAATAGGGTGAGGAAACTAGAGAAGAAGTTTTGTATAATATTTTCCCTTTTCTTGATAGGGAAAATATTTTTCTCAAACTAGAGGTAAATGAGTTCATGAGAAAAATATTTTCTAAAATATTAAGCCAACCAAACATAAGAAAATTAAAAAGTATTTTCCAAAAAATATTTTTCTTCGTACCAGACACACCCTTAAAGTCAAAATATTGTAGACATTTTCAATGATTGGCAAAAAGATTTCAGAAATATCAATTACTATTCAATTTGTTGCTAAATACCAAAAATTGAGGTGGAGAGGTTGTCAGTAAGATTCGGATTACCTGTAGGAAAATAATTGTTTGACTTAAAAGTTATCGAACACTATTTAATCAAATCAATTAATATACAAGAAAGGGTAAATTGTAATCGAAGATAATTGATCATAGGATACGTTTTGCAATTAATCTAAGCAATAGTGAAAATCGTCAGTGAATGTGAGAGGATAATAATATTATAGATATGAGAGCAGGAATTCTGGAGAGAGGAGAGAGCAGTATAATATTATTGAGAGAGTTTGTATTATCAGAAATTATCCAATTCCTTTTACACAACTGAGACCTCCCTTATATAACGAAGGGGGTCTATTTTTACGGCCAAAAAAGACAAAGATAAAATACATGCTATAGAGAGACCGACGTGGTTGCGAGGTCGTCCTTTGTATTGTCCTTGAGTCGTCCCTTTAGCCGGACGTGTGTATATACGGTTGGTCATGTTTGCTTAGGGACGTTGTCACACCTCCTTTTTTCACACACATAAACGTGTAAACGTAATGAGTGCCGCTGTTTACTACTACACCTCGGGAAGAGATATAATAATAATCAGGGAGGAGTTTTTCCACTTAAAGGACAGTCGGAACGGGATCAATTTATTTATATTTTCAGAGTCGCCACTTGGGAAAATAATGGTGTCCCAAGTCACCGGTCTAATCCCGAACCGAGGAAATTTATGACTCTGTAATACAGTCTGCGAAACTAGAAACCTGGATAAGGAATTCTGTTAACCCGGGAGAAGGTGTTAGGCACTCCCGGATTCCGCGGTTTTAGCACGGTCGCTCAACTGTAATTTTTGTTTTTATCTGATTTCTTTATATATTTTAATTATGTGCTACTAATGTTCCGCTTTTAATTTTAAGAAATAATTGCGACGTCACGAAAACACATTTCGAGTCACACCGCAACCAGTGCGCCTGTGACTTTAATGCGTTTCAGTTTCGCCGAGAGTAAGATTTGGGTCACATAAATGTGCACCCGAAATTAGGGAGATAAGATTATTAAGTAGGCGCTTAAAGCTACTAACGCGTAATTATTTTTTTTTAGAATGTCTTGAAATTCGCTAAATTAGCACATCTCGAAATCTAAGTATTTTTAATATGTACATTTATGAGGGCCCCACAATTTCCATTTTATTTGGCGAGGCTCGCCTCTATTTCTAATTTAAAAGCGAACTGCATTCCGCTATATTTATTTAAAGAGTTAATTCAAGGTTATTTAAAACACATTGCAAGCCACACCACATGAAATGCGCCCGTGATTCATGATAAGCTTTATTTAACCTTATTCAAAATTGAAGCCGGGTCACCTGAAATGCACCCTCGATTTCTTTAATCTAATTACGTAGTTTAGTTGAAGAATAACAAACCAATTTCTACAATGTGACAAAATCATACTTAGCTATAATCAATTCGAGTAAACATACGAGTAGACAATTAAGTGAGCAAATTCAAGACTACGGAGATCAACTACACAAACAATAAAATCATATCACCAAGCAAACAATTAATCACTAAGCTAGAATAAAATAAACAATAGTCTCAAATTCCAAATCTTAAGAAGTAAAAAAAAACACAAACAGAAAACTAAAAAAAAAACAAAGTAAAATATGGAAACACGAATTACAAATATAATGGTTAATCTAAGTACGAGAAAGAGAAATGGTCATTGTTGATCAATTTATTTTAAAAAAAAAAGACAAAAAAAAAAAAAAAAGCAATTAAAGTGAGGTTGAATGGTATCCAAGAAATGTCAAAAATGCATAACCTATTCTTTACTTAAACACTTGCCAAACGACTCTAGCATATCGAAACCAAAAAAAAAAAAAAAACTCATCACCAATACTTAAATAAAATCAAGCACACGGGAATATTATATGATAACGAGTCCAGACCAAACAGATTCAATCACTAATATGTAAACACGGAAGTAAAAAATAAAGCGCAAGCAACAGAATAAGATTTCTTTTGAATAAACCTGAACGATGAGGAGAGAAATAGAAGTGAACCTTAGCAAATCTGTTCCGAAGCTCAAATGAAAGACGATGACTGGAACGAAGTCTCACCCCGGGCAACGACGACCTCAATCCTCAGCTCGACCCCGTTTGAGGACTCAAAACTGAAAAATGACACTTAAACTCGATCAAACCTCGCTGGTTTCGGTGAGGACATTTATGGACGAAGAAGGAGAAGCAGCGGGTGGTTTGCTGGACGATGCTGCTGCTGGAGCGGATGTTGCTGGTCGTTCTAACGAAGAAGAAGAAGCAGTAGCAGACTGGTTGGAGCTGTTGAACGGAGATGAAGGTCGATGGAATGGACTCGGAATGGAGGTGATGGTCGGGTTTGTCAGGTATTTTCGTTGGAGAAGATCCAATCTCATAATACAATGTCCTTGGTCTTCTTAAACCATGAAGGAGCTCATGAACAGTCCCCTCCTTGGAGTATAGGTTTTTTGTGTGTTGTTGGTGTGTAGATGAAGATCATGATAGGAACATGAGAGTGGTCTTTTATCTCCGTTTTTGTTGCGCCAGTTTTGCTTCTTTGTGTGTGTATCCCCCATGTGCCTTGTGCTTTTCTTGTGTGTAAAGTGAAGAGAGTGAGATGTTCATGTGAGTGATTGTGCGTAAAGTAAGTCTCCCATGTGTGTCCCTATGTGTCTTGTATGGGTTCTTTTTGTCCGTGTTCCCCGAGTGGTGGACTCGAATTATTATGGGCTAGGTTCGAAAACTTGAAACCGGGTAGCTTAAACCCGAATATTATTCTATGCCCGAAACCGAGAATAAGGATACGATTTTATTTGATTAATCTTATGTAAGCAAAATAACTATAAAAGTAAAACCGACAATTAAAACAAAACTATTTTTATTTTTTTCAAGATTAAAGTAACCATAAAATATTAAATATATTATTTTTTATTTTATAATTTCCGTTTTTTATAAAAAGATTAAATATAAAATAATATTTTTTGTATTTTTCAAGTTTAAAATGACTACAAAACTATATATATATATATATATATATTTTTTTTTTTTGCTATTTTTTATTTTAAGGTAAAATAAAGTAAAAGAGTCAAAATTAGCTAAGATAGTTACATTAGGACTAAACTAAATATTTTAGCTAAAAATATAAAAAATCTCGGGTAGGGGCAAAATCACGCATCTACAGCTGCTCCTCTTTGACTGAAAACACAAAGAGTTTTCAGACAAAGAACGACTAGACAAGTGTTTTGACTCGACCCTTATTCAGAGAGACTAAACTAAAAGAAGAGAATGTGACCGAGCCCTTATATCTGAGCTGCCTACATATCCTTGGCTATAAAGGAATCAGGCCACGTGTAGTTCAGAAGTGAGTAAGAATATGGAGTAACCGAGGTGGAGAGCCAATCGAGGTGCCGTTCTGTCGAGGTTCCGTTCCATCGAAGTTCCGGTCTGTACTCCTGCTATTACATCAAAAATCAAAACATGAGAAAGACTAACTAAGCCTATCAGCTACTAGTTACAAGATTCCTATCTATAAGTCTTCTGAAGCTTGATCTTGAGTATTGGTTGGTGCTTCATGCGGACTCCAAATTTGAACCTTGATACTTGCTAGTTGTAGGTGCTGCTTTTCGGATCAAGACCAGGTATGCAGTGCTTGTGACCTCGGCCATGTCTTGAGCACACCACATCTTTCATCGAACTTCTGCACTTGGATTAACTCCTTGCCTTTTTTTTTCATTGTGACTCACTTCTGTTGATCATATCAGACTGTTGACTCGCATTCTGGTCGCAAGCTTCTTTTGTTGCTAACTTGCATTGTACTCCGAAGTGAATTCCCTTACTTGTGATCTTCGGGCTATTCGCCTTCGAAGTCTGAATCTATCTTTTCTGATCCTTGTTGCCTTCCTTCTGATTCATGCTAGGGATTTCCGTTACACTCTCTCACTTTTCGATTGTTCACTATCCTTATCAAATCTTGGAAACTGAGATGCCGTTCTGCTTTTCTGGCAGGCTTCTGACTTTAACGACAAACTCTAATCATAAATTGTCATTCCATTCTTTAGGCGGGCTCCTGACTTCAACATCAACTTGGAAAAATAAAACGCCATTCCTCTCTTCAGGCGGGCTCCTGACTTCAACATCATCTTTTGAAAATAACTCGCCATTCCTCTCTTCAGGCGGGCTCCTGACTTCAATCATCAACTTTTGAAAATAAATCGCCATTCCTCTCTTCGGGCGGGCTCCCGACTTCAACAACATCTTTTGAAAATAAACGCCATTCCTCTCTTCAGGCGGGCTCCTGAATTCAACATCAAGTTTTGAAAATAAATCACCATTCCTCTCTTCAGGCGGGCTCCTGACTTCAACATCAACTTAGAAAATGAATCGCCATTCCTCTCTTCAGGCGGGCTCCTGACTTCATCAACTTTTGAAAATAAATCGCCATTCCTCTCTTCGGGCGGGCTCCCGACTTCAACAACATCTTTTGAAAATAAACGCCATTCCTCTCTTCAGGCGGGCTCCTAACTTCAACAAAATCTTTTGAAAATAAATCGCCATTCCTCTCTTCAAGCGGGCTCCTGACTTCAACAACATCTTTTTGAAAATAAATCGCCATTTCTCTCTTCAGGCGGGCTCCTGACTTCAATCATCAACTTTTGAAAATAAATCGCCATTCCTCTCTTCAGGCGGGCTCCTGACTTCAACAACATCTTTTGAAAATAAATCGCCATTCCTCTCTTCAGGCGGGCTCCTGACTTCAATCATCAACTTAGAAAATAAAATGTCATTCCTCTCTTCAGGCGGGCTCCTGACTTCAACATCGTTTGAAAATAAATCGCCATTCCTCTCTCCAGGCGGGCTCCTGACTTCAACATCAACTTAGACAATAAAACGCCATTCCTCTCTTCAGGCGGGCTCCTGACTTCAATCATCATCTTTTGAAAATAAATCGCCATTCCTCTCTTCGGGCGGGCTCCTGACTTTAATCATCAACTCTGAAAATTAAGCGCCATTCCTCTCTTCAGGCGGGCTCCTGACTTCAATCATCAACTTTGAAAATAAATCGCCATTCCTCTCTTCAAGTGGGCACCTGATTACCAAAACTTGAAATGTATAGATAGCATGATTGCCATCTCAGGAGAAAGATTCATCAGACTAAGATTTTGATATCTTAGGAGAAAGATTCATCAGACTAAGATTTTGACGCTAGGAGATAATTCCTCAGACTAGGTCTAAATTGTGGTGATCTCAGGAGAAAGATACCGGACTGAGAATTTGATGTCTTAGGAGAAGGATTCATCAGACTAAGACTTTGACGCTAGGAGATAATTCCTCAGACTAGGTCTAAATTATTGTGATCTTAGGAGAAAAATTCATCCGACTAAGATTTTGATGTTCTTAGGAGAAAGATTCATCAGACTAAGATTTTGACGCTAGGAGATAATTTCTCAGACTAGGTCTAAATTGATGCCTTACTTGAAATCTTTCAATTGTTGCTTCCTTCTTCTGAAGTACCTTGTTTCGGAATTGCTTTCCTCCTGAGTTGTGTTGTCTTTCCCTTGACTGCTGGGGATATCTTTGGAATTGTTTACTTACCTGCTGGGGAAATCCTCTTTATTTCCTCCTTTTCTACCTCCTTCAAAAACCTTTATTCTCTCCCAGGATCGCTGGGGATTGAAATGTCATCAGCTGGGGATTACACTGTCGGAGGGGGGGGGGCCCCTTTTCCTTTTGCCCTTTTTCCAAACCCTCTTCGGGACTTGCGTTTTGCTCCCTTGAAAAACATGTAGGATATAATGCAGTCGGGGAAAATCTCAAAATTAGTATTTCATTTTTCCGAGAACTGTTGGGGATGATACCGGCCTCTTGCCTCTCTAAACACAAGTTTCCTCATTTTGTCCTGTCTGCTGGGGATATAGTCACAGCTTGTTGTTTTCTTTCTTTCAAAGTTGCTGGGGATGGGGATCATTTCCTCGCATTATCTGGCTTTTTTCCCCAACCGGGTATTTGGTTTCGAGAAAATTTTCGCAACGGGATAAAATTTTCTGCCCCAGTTTGAGAATCTTCTTCGTGGCGTGCTTTTCTGCCAACAACCCTTCTTTTTCTGTTTCAAATCAAAGAAAAATTGGTTAGTTTTAAAATGTGGTGGCTGATTGTGGTGCTCCTGCTGGGGATGGTTCTTCTCCTCTTTCCCTGCTCTGCATTTCATTGTCAGACCCTGCTGGGGATGTTATCATTTGATGATATTCATGCTGAGGATAGTTTTCTTCTTTCTTGCTTCCCCGCCTTCCTTGACGACTCTTTATTCACGAGCTTTTCCACGTGGTTTTCCACTGGTATCGCGACCACCCGAATTCCTATGATGGTGACCCTGTGTGAAGACCTTGCATGTTTTACTGGTGAACCATTTTCTTTGTTCACCCTTGTCACTGAAATACCTTTCTGTTGGGGATATCTCCCCTTCTTTTGCGTCATATCTAAAGAATGGGCATTTCCCAACCTTTGAGTCTCATTAACCTTGGCCTTGAGGTCATTAACATTCCTTGAGATATCCACATTGATACCAATCCATCCCTTTGTCATTTTTCTATTGCTGGGGAATATCCCTCTGGACACTGGCCTTGCGCCTGATCCCTCTTGACTTATGCCACTTGGGTGTACCAATCAAATCTCGTCTTGCGTAATTGGAAAGCTGATGGAAAATTTTGCAGTCATTTCTTGCAAACAGACTCTATTGAGGAATTTTCGATAAAAAGGAGAAAGATAAAAGGAAACAGAATAAAAGACAAAAAGGAAGATGACTCTCTAAAAAGAAAAATTATAAAGTAAACCTATCAAACGTGGATACCAACTCTAATGGACATGACATGCACATATAGCCTATCCTCCATCGTCAGACCGCCTTTTGTAATCTTCGCCTAGGGCTTTCCCATTCGATTTCCAATCTTCGTTCGACTTGTAGTGCCCGAGGGGTTTTCACTATCAAGCCTCTCTCATTTCTAGTTTTTCTCTCAGCTTTCATCGTCTTATGGTGCCTGTGAAGATTTTCATCGCTAAGACTCTATCATTTGCGTTTCTCTTCTAGTTGGGGATTGGGGGTGTTACCGCTAAGACTCTCCTATTTTCTGCTGGAGATCGAAGTCTTTTTTTATGGGAATTAGAGTGTTATGTTCTGATAAGACTTCTCTCATTTGCCTGACTTGGCCTCTTTTGAAGATTGGTCGAAAGGTCTTTCTTTGGAGCATAATGTAGATTTGGATAGGGCTAGAAAGAGATGGTATTAAAGGCTCAAAACAGAACAACGTGGGTTCAAAAATTACAACCTTCGGAATCTACATTTTCCTTTATAAACACGACTTTTTGTTGCCCCAGTTTCTTGCTTGGGGATTTTTTGATTTTTATTTACAATATGACCGAGCTGTGAGGCGCCTACGTATCCTCTTTGAGGAATCAGGTCAAACGTAGTTCCCCATTCCTCGTTTTTCTAGTTTTCCTTTTCATCATTTTTTCATTTTTTTTCTCTTTTTCTTTCTTTAACTTCCCCATTTGTGTTTCTAATTTTTGGTACTGATTCCGAAGGAGGGGTATGAAAGAAATCAAAATGAGGCTCGAAGGGTTAACGAAGGATAAAGTGTTTGGGTAGCAGAACAAAATGCCTTCGTCATTCCAATCTTCCAAACATACCAAGTGCAAACAACACGATTAACATTCGTCATATCTTTAAAGCACGGTTGGACAACACTCTCATTTTCATTATTATGAACGACCCCACGTCGATTTGGCCAGTTTGCCTTTGGCTGTTTCCTTTTTAATTGCCCCGGTTTCACATGACTCGGGATCCAAATAATCTCAAATTGTTTTCATTTCCTTTAAATGACCCTATCATCTTCCAATTGCTTCATGATTAACTTTTAGAATTAAGCCACAATTATGTGTGCGCATGACGTGTCACTAGATTCGACGTTTGAACACAAGACAAATCTAAAGGGTAAAAAGAAATAAACAAATAAGATGACCGAAAGTAACAAAAGACCGAAAGCTTCATTAAACTAATGACGAAATGGTTCAATGACAAAACAAGCAAAACAAACTAGAGTACAACCCTGAAACAAAACTGGGCAAGACCAAAGCAAACGGCTAGGACAAAAATGGAAGGACAAGAGGGTTTGACCCCAAGACAAAATCAGAATCACAATCTTGAAAATAACTCGGACAACAGAAATGTCAACAAAAATGAACCACCAAAACTCCATCTAGCTGACCCAAAGACGGAGTGTCTTTCCAACTACCAAGCACAACATTTTAGCCACTAAGTTCTGCATCAATATTGCTGAGGCTTCCATCTGCTTCAACATTTTTAGCTTCAGTCAATATACCCCCCCCGAGGATTCGTGTGCTCCCTATCATCGTCATTGATCACAATTAACCATCCTTTTTGAATCATTCTTTCTATTTCCTTTTTCAAGGTACGACAACTCTCAATATCGTGCCCTCTAATATTGGAATGGTATGCACATTGTGCAGTAGGATCGAAGCTTCTTGCACGTGGATCGGGAGTATATCTGGGGAGCGGTGTAATCAGGCCGACATGTTTTAACTTTTCAAACAGACTTGCATAGGATTCTCCGATAGTGGTGAGAGCCTTTTCTCGCTTCAGCAACCTCTCATCCCTAAATGCCTTATTTGGCCTGAAACCTGACCCAGGGGGTTTTCGGTATGTTCGTGGGGGTTGGTAGGCTTTTTGTGGAGCTGGGTACCTGGAAGGTGAAGTACGATTTTAAGTGTCCCGGGGAGAGTAGTGATGTTGGGGACATGAGTAGCGCTGGGAAAACATAGCTGGAGGACGAGTAGTTGGGCTAATTGAGCGGCTGGAGAAATTGTGATAGGCGGGTATATATGGAGAGTGTGGGGGATCATCTGGCATCGGGTTCATTGTACGGGTAAGGACAGAGTCTGGGAAGCTAGGTGGTGGCGGGGGTGGTGCTTTTCCATCCATCCATGCCCGATACATGTCGGCCACATGTTGTCTCAATATTTTGACTTCTTCTACTAACCCGTGGTTCCGTTCAACCAATTGTTGTCGGGTATCGGTATCAACCCACTCAGTCTTGAGATCTTCTGCCATTGTCCTCTGACTTTGTGTTACAGGAAGAGCTATTTTAGAACCACAACCAACCACCTTTATGTATATGGACACAACAAAGCGAAGTCATCACGTTAGCGTTACGACATTTGACACACAGGTAAACGCACATTAGGGATGCAATGAACCTAGACAGTTAAACATTTCTATCATGCATAGGCGTCGTTCCAGCTTCTCATATCTGTGCTTCCTAAACCTTCCTTTATTTTCTTAATTGTTGTTATTATTTTTTCTATTTTTCTCTTTTTCTCATCTTTTTTTTTTTTGAAGAAAAATTGTAAAAGCCGACTGCAACTACAAACTCTGATGAAAAACTTTCACACCTTGTGCCGGAGATTTCTACAAGAATAAGAATATTTTTAGCGCCAATTATGACTATTTCTACAAAATTAGCCATGTAATGACTTATTTGACAAAATGGCTATATTTGTAAAATTTATTTAAGAAAGATAAACTTGAAAATTTTTTCATCCTGTGGCTCATAGGGGCATCGTTCGGCATCGCCATAAGCCAACACAAGACTGAGAAGTTTCTAATGTCAATTGACTATTTTTTTACAAAATTGGCCATATAACGGCTTATTTGACAAAGCGGCTATTTTTGCAAAATTTTATTTAAGAAACTACAAATTCAAAATTTTTTATCTTGGGGCCCATGGGGCATCGTTCAGCACCGACACAGGCCAACACAAGACTGAGAAAGTTTAAATGCCAAATGTGGCTATTTCAGCAAAACCGGCCATGTAATAGCTTATTTGATAAAGTGGTTATATATATATATATATATATATATATATATATATATATATATATATATATATATATATATATATATATATATATATATATATAGTAGTTATATATATATTATTTATTTATTTATTTATTTATTTTTTGCAAAGTTGAGGGATGACTCAAACTTAATTTTGCGGATACGGCCTTTCAACATTTTCACGAGGGAATATTTCAAGGCTGTGCCCAAAAATTATTTACAAAGACTCAAAGTGGCTATTCTTGCAAAAATAGCCTTCCGGCGTCCTTTTGTGGAACATTCGGCTTATTTTAAGCAAGAATAGCATCACCCGATTTATTTATAACAAAATCAAAAATTTGACATTTTTTGGTTATTTTTGCAAAAGGGGTGTGAACCCGAACTTGATTTTGCGGCTATGGCCTTGCAATATTTCCCCGAGAAATATTTCAAGGCTATGCTCGTAAATTATCTAAAATGACTCAACGCGGCTATTTTTGCAAAAACAGCCTTCCGGCGTCCTTTTGGAACATTCGGCTATTTTCAAAAACGGCATCACTTTGATTTTATTGACAAAATTAAACACACATTTTTTTTTGAAATTTTTTTTTTTTAAAAGGGGTGGTAACCCGAACTTTATTTTGAGGCTACGGCCTTTCAGCATTTCCACATGGAATATTTCAAGGCTATTATTCAAAAAGAAAAAGAAAAGACTTCAAAATGGCCATTTTTGCAAAAACAGCCTTCCTGCGTCCTTTCGAAACATTCGGCTATTTTCAAAAACAGCGTTACTTTGATTTTATTGAAAACTAAAACTTTGACATTTTTTTTAAGGGGTGGTTGGACCCGATGAGGGTTGCCTACGTATCCCACCTAATGGGGAGAATCAAACCTGCGTAGTTCGGTCAGATTATTTGACCAATTATTTCAACAAAATTGTTCTACCTATTTTTCAAATTTTCTTTTCAAACTTTCGACAGTGTTTCATCGACATTTCAATTTTTTTTTATTCTAAAATTTCCTCTCTTTTTGTTTTTCAGGAATTTAGCCAATAATAATCTAGAACAAATAAATGCAACATATAACTTGCTCGGTCTTTTGATTACCGGGTCACCTGTCCTAGACGGACCCAACCCCTGTGTTGAGTCCCCTAAGTCAGATATGATGCAAATAAACATCCTAGACCTAGGCTCAATATCCTGATTTTTCAATGGTACTAGACCGTGTACCCGAGCGGACAACTCGGATCGAGGAGGGGGCTACGTACCGGTGACCCGCGGAGTCAATCGGCTTTGTAACTTATCCGGCCTCTTTTCTTATTTTTGGTATTGACACTAACAGAAAGGGGAGTCTCAACCAGTAAGCACATCCCCGGGGGTAAGAAGAGAAGGGTTTTCGGCACAGTTTTATATATACAGTTCACGCAATATCAAAGCGGTAAACATGTAGCATAGTCCTTCAGCAACTCTAACCATCTCCGATGTCGTAAATTCAACTCATTTTGCTTGAACAAGTACTGTAGGCTTTTGTGATCCGTGTACACCTCACACGTCACACCATATAGATGTCACACCTCCTTTTTTCACATATACGTAAACGTAATGTGCCACTATTTACTACTACACCTCGGGAAGATATATAATAATAATAATCAGGGAAGGAGTTTTTCCACTTAAAGGACAGTCGGAACGGGATCAATTTATTTAATTTTTCAGAGTCGCCACTTGGGAAAATAATGGTGTCCCAAGTCACCGGTTTAATCCCGAACCGAGAAAATTTATGACTCTGTATTACAATCTGCGAAACTAGAAACCTGGATAAACAATTCTGTTAACCGGGAGAAGGTGTTAGGCACTCCCGGATTCCGTGGTTTTAGCACGGTCGCTCAACTGCAATTTTTGTTTTTATCTGATTTCTTTATATATTTTAATTATGTGCTACTAATGTTCCGCTTTTAATTTTAAGAAATAATTGCGATGTCACGAAAACACATTTCGAGTCACACCGCAACCAGTGCGCCTGTGACTTTAATGCGTTTCAGTTTCGCTGAGAGTAAGATTTGGGTCACATAAATGTGCACCCGAAATTAGGGAGATAAGATTATTAAATAGGCGCTTAAAGCTACTAACGCGTAATTATTATTTTTTAGAATGTTTTGAAATTCGCTAAATTAGCACATCTCGAAATCTAAGTATTTTTAATATGTACATTTATGAGGGCCCCACAATTTCCATTTTATTTGGCGAGGCTCGTCTCTAATTCTAATTTAAAAGCGAACTGCATTCCGCTATATTTATTTAAAGAGTTAATTCAAGGTTATTTAAAACACATTGCAAGCCACGCCACATGAAATGCACCCGTGATTCATGATAAGCTTTATTTAACCTTATTCAAAATTGAAGCCGGGTCACCTGAAATGCACCCTCGGTTTCTTTAATCTAATTACGTAGTTTAGTTGAAGAATAACAAACCAATTTCTACAATGTGACAAAATCATACTTAGCTATAATCAATTCGAGTAAACATACGAGTAGACAATTAAGTGAGCAAATTCAAGACTATGGAGATCAACTACACAAACAATAAAATCATATCACCAAGCAAACAATTAATCACTAAGCTAGAATAAAATAAACAATAGTCTCAAATTCCAAATCTTAAGAAGTAAAAAAAAAACACAAACAGAAAACTAAAAAAAAAACAAAGTAAAATATGGAAACACGGATTACAAATATAATGGTTAATCTAAGTACGAGAAAGAGAAATGGTCATTGTTGATCAATTTATTTTTAAAAAAAAGACAAAAAAAAAAGCAATTAAAGTGAGGTTGAATGGTATCCAAGAAATGTCAAAAATGCATAACCTATTCTTTACTTAAACACTTGCCAAACGACTCCAGCATATCGAAACCAAAAACAAAAAAAAAAACTCATCACCAATACTTAAAGAAAATCAAGCACACGGGAATATTATATGATAACGAGTCCAGACCAAACAGATTCAATCGCTAATATGTAAACACGGAAGTAAAAAATAAAGCGCAAGTAACAGAATAAGATTTCATTTGAATAAACCTGAACGATGAGGAGAGAAATAGAAGTGAACCTTAGCAAACCTGTTCCGAAGCTCAAATGAAAGACGATGACTGGAACGAAGTCTCACCCCGGGCAATGACGACCTCAATCCTCAGCTCGACCCCGTTTGAGGACCCAAAACTGAAAAATGACACTTAAACTCGATCAAACCTTGCTGGTTTCGGTGAGGACATTCATGGACGAAGAAGGAGAAGCAGCAGGTGGTTTGCTGGACGATGCTGCTGCTGGAGCGGATGTTGCTGGTCGTTCTAACGAAGAAGAAGAAGAAGCAGTAGCAGACTGGTTGGAGCTGTTGAACGGAGATGAAGGTCGATGGAATGGACTCGAAATGGAGGTGATGGTCGGGTTTGTCAGGTATTTTCGTTGGAGAAGATCCAATCTCATAATACAATGTCCTTGGTCTTCTTAAACCATGAAGGAGCTCATGAACAGTCCCCTCCTTGGAGTATAGGTTTTTTGTGTGTTGTTGGTGTGTAGATGAAGATCATGATAGGAACAGGAGAGTGGTCTTTTATCTCCGTTTCTGTTGCGCCAGTTTTGCTTCTTTGTGTGTGTATCCCCCATGTGCCTTGTGCTTTTCTTTTGTGTAAAGTGAAGAGAGTGAGATGTTCATGTGAGTGATTGTGTGTAAAGTAAGTCTCCCATGTGTGTCCCTATGTGTCTTGTATGGGTTCTTTTTGTCCGTGTTCCCCGAGTGGTGGACTCGGATTATTATGGGCTAGGTCCGAAAACTTGAAACCGGGTAGCTTAAACCCGAATATTATTCTATGCCCGAAACCGAGAATAAGGATACGATTTTATTTGATTAATCTTATGTAAGCAAAATAACTATAAAAGTAAAACCGACAATTAAAACAAAACTATTTTTATTTTTTTCAAGATTAAAGTAACCATAAAATATTAAATATATTATTTTTTATTTTATAATTTTCGTTTTTTATAAAAAGATTAAATATAAAGTAATATTTTTTGTATTTTTCAAGTTTAAAATGACTACAAAACTATATATATATATATATATATATATATATATATATATATATATATATATATATATATATATATATTTTTTGCTATTTTTCATTTTAAGGTAAAATAAAGTAAAATAGTCAAAATTAGCTAAGATAGTTACATTAGGACTAAACTAAATATTTTAGCTAAAAATATAAAAAATCTCGGGTAGGGGCAAAATCACGCATCTACAGACGTGCCGGTCAAATTTGATCCCATACAGTTAGTCCCTTCACTCGTTGGGGTCGCAGTAAGGTGCATCCTTGACGGGCGGAATCAACAACTTCATTTTGGGAGAGTTTGACCCTACCAAGGGACTATGATGTGACATATAGGAGGTAGTCATCATAACTGTCAGATCGTCAAAATGTGACGCCTTTCCCAATGTGACGTCAGCGTCCGTCGACGTCATCATCATGCGTATTCTCGAGGTAGGAAATCAACAGTTCTAGCGCTTGGTTTCCCACATTGGTTTGAATTCCGCCTCTTTGATTCTGGCGCTTCCCATTCCTTATAAATATGGGATGGATTTAACTTGACCCAAACTTTTGATCATTTACACTCCATCCTTTTTGTGCACACTTTGTTTTCCTAGTGTGTTCCTCCTGATCGAGAACCTTTCATCCCTGTATTATGCATAACTCTTTTTTCATCGTGAACATGCCCAAACCTCTCCATGGTAGTGAGAGGATCTCTGCAACTGCTCCGTTGAACGTGCTTCTGAATTTCGATTGCAGCGGGGCAGAGGAGGAAGAAGATATGAGTCCTATTACCGTGGAGGCAGTGCTGCCACAATGCACCCTATCCTGAAGTGACTTTAATAAGGATTCCCATGTCCCTGTTCCGGAGTCTTCCAAGTCATTACAGAATCACTTGGATGACCTCCATGTTAAGTATAATATACCAACACATGTGGAGATGATCCTGACTGGGTAGGATTACGTGGACGTTCACAGGCGGGGATTTTGCGCTTTTTACGAGTATCCATTCTTGATTGGTTACAACCTTCCCCTCTTTCCCTTGGTAGAGGAGTTTTGCCTTTTTTACAACGTCTGCCCGGCTCAGTTTACGCTGTATACTCTAAAGGTGCAACGTCTATTGACTAAGTTTGCAAAATTGGCTAGGTGTGAAGTCACCATCCACCACCTCCTGCAACTGTTCAGTGCCTGCTACTTGAGGGGGACCATGGTACATCTGCGAGGCCGTGGTACAAGAGGGTTAGCGGTCAAGACCGACGACCAAGCGAGTCACGAGTTTTGGTGTAAATATTTTTTTGTTATGACTGAACACTTGGTATTCAACCCCGTCAGTTTTCCCGATGGTGGAATTCAAAACGTAAGTGTCTCAATTCGTTGCGTCCTTTGTCGTTTGTGACCATTGCTATACTAACTTTTATGTTGCAGCTATGGCTCACCCATGCCATCCCGTTGGCAACCTCAGAGATGGGTCGCCGGCCGGTTACCTCACGCGGAAGAGACCCGCACTTGGCCTGTCTTTATTCAGCTATATGGCCCCAAAGTCTCTTCGGGTAGATTTCCAACTTTTGTCGTGTAGAGTTTGCTACTCTGCTTACTTATCCCTCTATTTTTCTAATGGCGACAGGTCGAGGCGCTTCGAGGAAGAAGACGACAGTCTTGGTTTCCAAATGGACTGACGTCGCTTCAGATTCTCGAGACATATTGGTCGAGTCTGTCCAAAGGGATCTTTCTCCAGTCCCTTTATAGGGGGCCACCTCCACGACCATGGTTATGTGGGAGCCAACACCATTGGCACCGACTTCTTAATTTGCGGATGTGCCCTACGATGGTGAGGAGTCGCCAGAGAGAAAGCGGAGAAGGCTCGAGAAAAGCAAGTTGGTGGCGACTAAAGGCAGGGGGAGTGAGGTGCATCGACCGATACCCTGGCCTTTTTTCATGGCCGACGCCATTCTCTTGGGGAGGTCGGCTCAGTAGAAGGGATTCCAGGCGTCGGCTCCGCATGTGCCATCGAGGAAGGGTCATCGACTAACGTCGAGGAGCGTGGTGATGAAGCGGAAGAGTCAGGCTCCGATATTGCTCAAGGAGATGTTGACGAGTTCGTGGGTGGTCTTACCCACGTGGAGATGACAAAATATGGCTCCGACCATCGTATTACTATTCCATCGACTTTTAGTTTGCTGTCGAATACTGAGAGGGCTGCTTCGGCCCTTACCATATTATGTGCCGCCCCTGAGAGCAAGGCACTCAGTATAGTGGGTGATGCAGATCTGTCCCGTAGGGTGTCAGGCATGGCTTTGTAGGTATTCTTTATTCCCTTTCTTCCTTCCGTATATCGCCAAACTGGCTTGAGATGTACTTAACTCCGCTTCTTCTCTTATAGACCCTTGTTTTTGAGGAGGAGAGGGGACGCCGCGAGCTAAAACGGACTGACCTCTTTAATAATATATTAAAGAAGTATCAGAGGTAACGCTCTAAGTATCGAGCGGAAGTTTATCGGGTACAGTCCCAGTCGGGACATTGAGAAGCTGAGCGGGAGGAAGCGGATAACGAGCTGATGAAGACCGTAGCTCACAACAATAAGTTAGAAGAGCTCCTCAGGTTGACATATAACGAGCTCCAATTGATCCGTGGGGTGGCGGTGGAGAATGTCAATCTGCAACAGTGAGTGGTGGAGCTGACTGCTGAACTCGACGACAAGGTGATAGAGATCAACAAGTTTTCAAGGCCTTCAACTACTCGCCACTCGCTTTATCAAATTGTGCGTTGTAATGCGCATAAGATGTGGATTTTTGTGGAGGCCAAGCTTGATGCTTATATCAAGCTTCATGCTGCGGGTCGGGCAACTGAGGAAGAAGTCCAGGCACGGAGGGATGAGGCTTGTGCCGCTCGTGTGGTTTGCGTATATGATCTAAACTCTTCTGGTGGGGAGGGGCTCGCCTCTGAAGATATTAACCACCTTGACACCGACCCCTGGTATGATGACGCATACAACTCGAGGGTGATGGGCAATCTTGAAATTTATATTATTGGGTTTTGTATAGTGTATCGAAACCCGTCCATAGGGGCGAATGTGATCATGATTTTTTTGTTTTAATATAACTTTTACCTTTATGGCTTTGCGTGTTTGTCGTAATGCTTAGCCTCCATAGAGATTCTTTTTTTTGTTCATCAAATTGTCGTATCATGGTTAGAACGGGGTCGATATGATATTGATGGCCTTAATTATAAGGATGTTACTTCGATTGTCGTCGAAGTAGTATCTGTCGCGGATCGGACGAGGTTGAACCAATGTTAGTGGCCTTAGCCATTAGGATGTTACTTCTGCTATCGTCGAAGTAGTATTCGTTTCGGTTTGAATGAGATCGAACCAATGCCGATGGCCTTAGCCATTAGGATGTTTATTCGGATGTTGTTGAAGTAGTATCCATCATGGTTCGGACGAGGTCAGACCAATGTCGGTGGCCTTAGCCATCAGAATGTTAATTTGGCTATCGTCGAATTAGTATTCGTCATGGTCCGAATGAGATCGAACCAATGTCAATGGCCTTATCCATTAGGATATTACTTCGGCTGTCGTTGAAGTAGTATCCGTCGTGGTTCGGACGAGGTTAAACCAGTGTCGGTGGACTTAGCCATTATGATGTTACTTCGGCTATCATTGAAGTATTATCCATCATGGTTTAAAAGAGATCGAACCAATGTAGATGGCCTTAGCCATTAGGATATTACTTCGGTTGTCGTCGAAGTAGTATCTGTCGTGGTTCGGAAAAGGTCGAACCGATGTCGGTGGCCTTATCGATTAGGAAGTTACTTCGGCTGTCGTCAAATTAGTATCCGTCGTGGTTCGGATGAGGTCGAACCAATATCGATGGCCCTATCCATTAGGATGTTACTTCAGCTATCGTCGAAGTAGTATCCGTCGTAATGGAGATTTCGTTCAGTCGATGGAGAATTTTGTTCATACAATGGAGAATTTCGTTCATACAAAGGAGAGTTCCATTCATACAATGGAGAATTTTGTTCATACAATGGAAAATTTTGTTCATATAATGGAGAATTTCGTTCATACAATGGAGAATAATGGAGAAATCTATGGTAGTTCCTTCACTATTTTGGCCTGTCGACCATGTCGGTTGGCCGATATAGTGAACTTGTGCTTCTCGTTCCATCGGGTATCCCCATTTCTACCTTGTTAAAAACCCCTCCGAGAAAACCCAATTGGGACAAAACTTGGAGCAGGGAAAAAGAGTACGACTAGGGAGATGCCTTTTCAGAAGTGGAAGTGTTTGAGGTGGGCGACTGTGAGCACGCGATTTTTGCCTTACCTGAGAAGTACTCCCAGAAAAATTCAAAATAAAAATAGTTTCGTGTTGGGCATGATTTTTGTGATTTTGTGTTATTTTTATCTTAAATTTATATTTTGTGTGCATGTTTATTTATTTAAATTAATAAAATACAAAAAAAAATATATTAGGTTTTGCATTTTGGTGTCCGATATCGAAATTACGTGATTTAGGTGATATGTAATTATGTAGGATAGTGGTATTAAAAAATTAATTATGTTATAAATCAATGTATATATATATATATATATATATATATATATATATATATATATATATATAATATATATATATATATATATATATATATATATATATATATATATATATACATATACATATACACATGATACATCATGGAGTCTAGTTGCAAAACAAAGAAGAAATCAGAACTGGGCCGTCTCCAATTCGTTAAGAACCAGGCCCACTAACTCAATACCCAGCCCAAATACCCGTCCAAGCTTCAGCCTGTGTAACGCTTGATCTGGACCGTTGGATTTTATAATCCAACGGCCCAGATTAATCCATAAATCCCCAAATACATTCAGCCTATGACTTAACCAAACGACACCGTTTGGTTTAAGTGAGGAGATCCTGATCGTTGATCAAGTTTGATCCAACGATCAGGATTTAACCTCTCAAATCATATATAAACTCATTTCCATACCCCGCCCCCCAAGCCAGACCCCCCCCCCCTCTTCATCTCCCTCAGAAGCTCTCAAAGACCCAGCGTAACGCCGCCCTCCTCCGCCGTGCCCCGCCTGCCGGAAATTGCCTCACGGCGGTTCCGGTAGGCCAACGGCCACCATTTTAACACCAAGTCTTCCCCTCACCTCCCCCATTACGGATCCGACGTTAGTTAGCTTCGAATGTTAGTCAAACGCTTCGAATATCAATTCGAAGTTCGTCGAAATCTGAGAGTTCATCCCAAACCACTTCAAAATCACACCACAGCCTCCTTACACCTCCCCCACACTCCCACTAACATTGGTTTGGTTCGAATCTTGCCAGAATCGCAAAAGCCCCAAATCCGAGCCCAAGAACCCTAGAATTCCAAAATTAGGGATTTTGTCCGATTTGAAGAGAATTTGGAGTCAATAGGCTCTAATTGGAGTGTTTTTCGTTCGAAAAACACTTCAATTAAAGCATGTTCACTTCAAAAATACAATCTCAAGTCCGTGGAAGCCTGAGTTTGTTCGAGTTCGGATTGTCTTCATTAGGTATTTCAATCTTCTTCTGTTTTTAGTTATTGTTGTGTTCTTTGTTTGGTTTAGCCGTTAGTTGTTCTTCTTTTGTGTGCTTAAATTTTATTTTTGTTTCTTTTGTGAGAGGTCTGTTCTTCTACCCCCAAAGACCTTTATCTGGTCAATCATTGTTCTGTTCATTTGAATGTGTTAGTTATAAGATACGAACTCGCGTCGATTAGCGTCGTCGAATAGTTAACTTCGCATATGTCCGGCATTTGCCGAGATTTTGTTGTTGTTGTTTAGTCAACCAATCTGTTACCATTGCTAGGTGTTGTAGTTGATTAGAGGTCGTTTTTTTTTCTCTAATTACATGGGTGGAGTTATTTGAATTACCATACAGTAATCAACATCCCTGGATTGAATAGGACTGTTTGATTGAGTTGAAGATGAAGTTATGATTAGCTAACTAGGAAGTCAAGGTTTAACATTCAGAGTCTTTGGTGTCCTGCGCATAAGGCTAAGCAGTGGACTTCACTGTCACAGCAGAGCAAGCCCACCAGTTGTCCCCCTGCCACCAATTTTTAATTAATAAACCCATGCCTGGACAATAGACAGTGGGAATATAGGCAGAGCATGGTCTGGCAGAGATAGGAGTGGGCAGGACAATAGTTAATTGATAGTAGGCCTTCAGGAGGGGTTGGGGTTTCTTGCTATAAAGGTAGCATCAAACTAAAACAGTAGATGACAGACATTAGAGAGTACCTGGAGAGAAAAAATAGATACAAGGATACATATAGAAAGCAGAGAGAAAAGAACAGTAAACCTGGAGAGAAATATAGGCAGCAAGAATACATTTTGATACACAGATACAAAGATACAAAAAGAAGCTACTGTTTCATTGGCTTCTGGACTGTTTCGTGTGTTTTGATCCAGTGTCTGAGTATTTGGTCGCTGGTTTGTTGTTGTTCTTGTGTTGTTGGTAGTGCTGGGCCATTGTTTTAGCTGTGTTGAGTGTATGCTGCTGCTGTGTTGATTGACTGTGCTGGCTTAGTATTGTTGCTGCTGTTATGTTCATTTGGTGCTGCTGGTCCAGTGTTGTGGTAGCTCCAGTGGTTGCTGTTGGTCGTGCGTATTGTTGTTGCTGTTTGTATCTATTGCTGCTGTTGATCCATTGTTGTTGCTGTGCTATTGTGGCTAACTGCCACTGGTTGTGGTCGTGTGTATTGATGTTGCTGGTTTGGTTGATTTTTGCTGCCATTGGTCCATAGTTGTTGTTGTTGTCTTTGTTGCTGCTGGTATACATCCTAGTTTGTTGTATGCTGCTGCTGTGTTGACCACTATTGTTGGTGTGGTTATTGTGATTGAGAGTGTTACTGGGGTGGTTATTTTTGTGGCCATTGGTTGGGTTATTGTTGTTGCTGCTGAGTCGTTTGTGTGGTTGTGGGTTTACTTTGGTTGCTACTGGCCTATTGCTGTTACTGTTCCTGTTACTGTTGCTGCATTGCCACTGCTCATTCATCTTTGTTCTTCCGCGTTCCAGGTACACATCTCTGTTGTTGTAATTCCTTGGTTCGAAAAGAATGAAGCCTGAAGCTTATGTTTGAAGTTTGTTGAATCATGTAGTCGTCCAAAGTTCTCATGTGTGATTACCTTCTGTCATTCTCTAATTAAGTTTGTATTGCTAGTTTTGGTTACGAAAAAGTGTAGCTAGACCAAAGATACACTGTCATTAGATATGCATATAAACCTGAATTAGTCTGTTGTATCTCTGTTCAATCGTCTCTACTCGTATGTGTAATCTCCAAATCTGTTAACGTTAGATCTTATGTTAAAAGCAAGATTAGCTAGGGAGTTGTTACTCAATTGAATAACGTAATTAGATTAAAGGAATCGGGGGTGCATTTCATGTGACCCGACCCCAATTTCGGGCAAGAGCAAATAAAGCGTGTCAGGAACCACAGGCGCATTTCATGTGGTGTGGTTCGTAGCAAGTTTTAAATAATTGGGAATCAAGCCCTAAGTAGAATACAGTGGGATGTAGTTCGCTTTAGATTTGAATCAAAGGTGCGCCTCGCCCAATAGTTACACTAATCACACAGCCTTCATAAATGCACATATAAAATACTTAGATTTTGAGATGCGTCGCTTCTTAACGAATATCACGCCCTTCTCAACAGTGTAAATAAGTAGTCGATCCGGGCGCATATTTTAGTTCTATCCTCTTAGATACGGGTGTGCATTTCATGCGACCCGAATCCAAACCCCGAAAATGTTGAATAAGAATATGTCGAGGATCCGGGTGCATTTCATGTGACGTGATTCGAAAGCATATTTTTAAGCAACTTTCTCTTTCGTGAATCACAACCAATAATAAAAGCGGTAAAGGGATATTAACTTGCACTAAGTACATAATTTGTAAAAAGCAGATAGATAAGCCAAACACGACAGTTGAGCGACCGTGCTAGAACCACGGAATTCGGGAATGCCTAATACCTTCTCCCGGGTTAATAGAATTTCTTATCCGGATTTTTGGTTCGCGGACTGTTAAATAGAGTCATTCTTTTCCTCGATTTGGGATTTAACCGGTGACTTGGGACACCATAAATCTCCCAAGTGGCGACTCTGAAATAATTAAAATAAATCCCGTCTCGATTGTCCTTTAATTGGAAAAACTCTTTGCATCCTTGCGGGTGCGTAAAAAAGAGGTGTGACAGCTCTGGCGACTCTGCTGGGGATGGGTTTAGAATTCGAGCTCGGAATAACTGTGTATTTGGCATATTTTATTATTATCTGATTCTTTTACATGTTGGCATCAATGTGCAAAATGTTGTTTTTACAACTTTGATATTTTGTGAACTGTACATATAAATTGTGCCGAAACCAATCTCCTCTACGAGTCTTCTAAATCATGAAGAAGGGTGCACTTCGTGTGACTTCTTTTCTGTATAGTGTCTAATTCCCATTTTAGAACGAGGTTTGGATAAGTTGCAAAACCGGTGAAGCTTATGTATTCCCGGGTTGCTGCCTCCTCCTCGGCTCGAGCTGTCCGCTCGGGTAAGCCAAGTCTAGAACAGATAAACCCAGGTTTTAAACCTAGAATAACAAAGCTTCATGCCGGATCCCTAGTAGGAAACGTTTATTTGCATCATGTCGCATTTTGGCTTAGGGGACTCAACACGGGGGTTGAGTCCGTCTAGGACAGGTGACCTGAAATGAACAGACTATCCTGCTGCATCCTGTTTGTCTTGCGCATTTATCTGTTATAGACTTGCATGCTGACCGGCTTTAGAGATTAAAAAAAAGAGATTTAAAAAAAAAAAAAAAAAAAAATATGTTTTGTTCTTAAGATAGAAATAGCTTACTTGTCTTCCTTTAGTAAAATGAATAAATAAATAATGTCGTTTGTTTCGTCAAAACCGAACTACGTGGGTTTGATTCTCATTGGATGTGAGATACGTAGGCAACCTCCATCGGGTCCAACTTCACCTTTTGAAAAATGGCCGAAAAATCAAAACTAACTTTTGTACTAAATAAGTCGGTGACGCTGTTTTTAAAAATAGCCGAACGTTCCCGAAAGGGACGCCGGAAGGCTAATTTCGTATAAACGGCCACCTTTGGGTCAATTTTGATTTCGATCAATTTACCCCCACAGCCTTAAAAGCCTTCGTCCCCGAGACGTTGAAAGGCCGTGATTGAAAACGGATTTTTTATTTTTATTTTTAGCAAAACAAAGTTGTTTTTCTTATTTAAATCACCTTAATAAATGTGCAGGATGAGCACGAATCAGAATAAATCATTTTCAATCTTTAGTGAGGTCCCTCAGCAGCTCCGTATATGGTGGAACGATTTGGAAGACAGTAGCAAAAAGGTAGTAGGGAGAATTTTGGGAGGTTTGGTTGATCTGTTGAATATCGAGCCAAGAGAGGACATCGTCAAGGCACTGGTATCTTTCTGGGATCCGACCCGCAATGTGTTCCGTTTTGTTGACTTTGAACTGACGCCCACATTAGAGGAAATTGCGGGCTATGCAGGATTAAATGGGAAACTAAGAGGGCAATACCTGCTCTCGCCAAGACCGGTATCTCCACATGGGTTTCTGGATTTGCTGAGCATTAGTCGGAAGGTGAAAAATGATGATCTGCTGAAAGGGTGTTGCGATCTCCAATTCTTATATCAACGGTACGGCACTCCTCGGGGTTTTGAAGAGTCAAACCTTGGACTGACTCACGCAGGGAATAGAACCAAGTGGGAGGCCAGACGAATTCTAGCATTCATAACGACATTCTTGGGGATTGTGATTTGTCCGCGTGAAGATAAGAAAATAGAGATAAGTCTGGTAGGAATAGCCGATGTTGCAATCAAAAAGGCTACCAGCACGGTGGTCCCTTTGGTTTTGTCCGAAATCTATCGAGCCTTGACCGTATGCCGAGAAGGGGGCAATTTCTTCCAAGGTTGCAATCTGTTACTCCAGTTATGGATGCAAGAACACCTCCATCACCGAACACAATACATGAATCACGGGTTGACCGGAAAAAGCTGTATCAGGGGTTTCGAAGAACGGATGATGGGTGCTGTATTCCCGGAAGGCATCGAGGCATGGCTTGCACGACCGAGCTCAATAGAAGCCGATCAGATTGAATGGGCGTTCGGGTGGTTACCCGATACTGAAGTAATATATATGGCGGCCGAGGAGTGTTATATCCTTCTGATGGGGATCCGCAGTGTCCAACCATATGTCCCTCACCGTGTATTACGTCAACTAGGAAGGTTTCAGGTTATTCCTACCGATCAAGACCTGAGGAAATACGCCATTGAGTTGAGCCCGGGAGTTGTATTCCCCGAAGAGAAGGTTAGAAGGTTGTGGCACGAATGTCGGTTCCTGGAGCCTAAAACCATGGTCCGGGAATTAGCTAAGGGGGAGGTGGACCCAAAGTACAACGTGTGGTTCGGGAAAAGATTTCAGATTCGTCGGAAATGTGCTAAAAGAGCCCATGTCCAACAATTCACGGAAGATTCACGGGAACAATGGGATTGGTTAGCAAAGGAGGAGGGGTACAGGACGAAGATTGGCAGGATAGAACAGCAAGTCCGGGACCTCCAATTCGAGAAGAACATGCAAGCTGCCACCGACGAAGGAGACAAAAAGAAGTTGGCCCAAGAAAATGACTTCTTGAGAGCTCAAATCCAGCAAATGAAAAGAGATGCTGACAGACAGTTGAGGAGTCGGGCCGACGAAAAATTGATAAAGGGTCTGAAAATCCAAGTCACAGATATCCAAAGAGAATTGGACGAGTCAAAAGCCCAGACAACGAGGATCTGGGCTAGCTGGAGAAAGGAGGCACATCAACATGCACTTCACCTAAAACGGGTGGAAGAAGATTACACTGAGATCATCGCTAGTCTGAGGGAAGCAAATGTTGTCCTCGGGGAGCGGGTTTTCAAGCAAGCCCAAGATGCCAGAACGGACCTCGACCGTTGCCACAATTTGATGGCCCGACTGCAAGGACAAGTGGATAGGCTCTTAGACCAAGTCACCAACAACGCTCGAAGATTGGGGACGAAAAACCAGCAGATAGAGCGGTTACTCGGAGAAAGGGACATGATCAAGGACCGAATTGGAGAAATCGGGCACTATGTCACCATGAAGTGCCTAGCTTGTGAACGAATGCCCCGCGCCGACCTTTTCGCTTCAATTATGGGTTATGTTCATCGGATCATGGAAGAGTTGAGGGACTGCACAAGGACCTCACACCCAGGCCCGCGGCAAGGCCGAATGATGCCTCGCGGGCCCCCAGGGATTTTAGGGCATTAGATTTTTGATTGAAAATGTATTTTGAAATGTTGAGTCAAGCTAGTTGGCATTTTTATCTTTACTTTCCCAAGTCAAGCATTTTCTTTTGTTTTGTTGATTGTTGTAAGACGTGTTTTGTAACTACACGGTTTTATTTGATATAAAAGTTACTGAATTTTGCCACAATCTTGTTACCAGAACTACGCTCGGTCTGATTCACGCGGGGTCGTGATACGTAGGCAATCCACATAAGATTCGACCACCACTAAAAAGAAAGGAAAAGAATCCAAAGGTTAAATAACAATAAGGCTTGCAAAGATAGTCGAAAAAGAAAAAGAAAAAAAAAGAAGAAAAGAAAAAGAAAAAAGGCCGGAATGACGCATGTTAAGAGTACATGTAGAAATGGTTATTTGGTTAGGTGCATTGCATCCAACGTGCTATAACATATCCGTCAAACTCGGTGAACTAACAAGTTTGTTGCATTCCAGAGAAAGTTTAGCAGTTGGTTTGACAGAATATCCTGGCCAGCCATCACTACCGTACTAGATCCAAAGGACCAGTTACAGTAAGCATGTCGAGTTCCTGGCAAGAGTCTCGAGGAAGAAAAATCCGAGTTACAAATCATGAAAGAAGAGGTAGACCGGTTAAAACAACAGATAACAGAGATGCACCTGGCCTGGGCCAGGGAACAGTCTTCACCAAACCGCCCTACTCTCGCCTCGGCTCCGGAACATCCGCCCATCGATCCTTCGACAAGCGCCCCGATCTATCCATACTTTCAGGGGGAAAACCCATATGCCACCCACATTCCACCAGTCAAACCAAATCCTCCTCCAGTCACCCCTGTTTTTGTAGCACCTCCACTGCTCCTCTGCAAAGGCCGGCCATCGAGCCATATGTTCAGATACATGACAACTCTTACTACCCTCCAGAGCCTACTTTCAGGGCCCCTGAACCACAATCACATACACCTCACTGGGATAATCCGGCAGAACCGGAAAAGCACTTCCAAAGTTCGGAACACGAGGAAGTTGTCAGAAAAGTTAAAAGCCTGGAGCAGTCCTTCAGGAACATGCACGGTTTGGGCAACCAGGTCAGCGTCGCCTATAAGGATCTGTGTCCATTTCCGGACGTCCAGTTTCCAGCAGGGTTTAAAATGCCCAAATTCGACCTATACGAGGGGCATGGTGACCCGGTGGCCCACTTGCGAGGGTTTTGCAGTAAAATGAGAGGGGCCGGAGGACGGGACGAGCTTCTGATAGCTTACTTCGGCCAGAGTCTGGGAGGATCTGCGCTGGAGTGGTACACTAGACAGGATCCCAGTAGATGGTTTACGTGGGATGATTTGGCTCAAGCTTTTATCGGCCAGTTCCAATACAATCTTGAGATAATCCCCGACCGCCTATCATTGTTAAAATTAGAGAAGAAGCCCGCTGAAAGCTTCAGGGAATTCGGTTTCCGTTGGAGGGAACAGGCGGCCAGGGTGGATCCACCGATGAGAGAGAGCGAGATGGTGGACTACTTCTTGTAGACATTAGAGCCCACCTACTTCGGACATCTGGTAACGTCCGTGGGCAAATCATTCACTGAGGTGATAAAAATGGGGGGTATGATCGAGGAAGGTTTGAAGGCCAACAAGATCATGAGCTACTCAGCACTGAAAGCCACCACTCAGGCTATCCAAAGTGGTACTGGAGGAGTACTGGGGAAAAAGAGGAGAGAGGAAGTTGCGGCCGTCGAGTCCGGGGTATGGTTCAGAAATAGAGGCCCCGCACCCCAATATAGCCCACCCCAGCCTCACCACCAAAATTACTCCCACAACCCATATAACCACCCGCAACATTACTATCCCGCACCTGATCCCCATTTTACTGTCCACCATGCACAATCCTATTCTGCACCTCCTGTTCATGCACCGTGGTGTGCACCGAACCCCCAGAACAATCATCCACCCCCAAGAGCTTACAGAAACCCCTCGGGCGCGAGTTTCCGTCCGAACCAGGCATTCAGGGGCGACAGGGCGCCGAGGCCAAAGACTTTTACTCCCTTAGGAGAGTCTTACACCAGTCTGTTCCACCGGCTAAAACAAGTAGGGTTGCTAAATCCGGTTGAAGCTAAGTTACCAAACCCCCTCCCGAAGAACCTGGACCATTCAGTAAATTGTGCCTACTGCTCGGGATGTCCGGGGCACGATACAGAAAAGTGTTGGAGGCTAAAGACGGCCGTCCAGGAGCTCATTGACACTCGCAGGATTGAGGTCCAGACTCCAACAGAGCCCAACATCAACCAAAACCCGCTTCCAACTCATCATGAGACCAATATGATCGAGTTGGTACGAGCGGAGGAAGGAAAGGAGAAAGCCTCTCAGACTGTAATGATGATTAAGTCTAGCGGGGCAGGAACGAGAAAAGGGCCAAGCCTTGATGAGTCGCCCAGTTGCAAGAAGGACATACCAGGAGAGTCGGAAGCAGGGAAGGAAAGTGTGAACGAAGTACCGGTGAAGCCGGCCAAGATAGTTGTACCAGGGGCAGCAATCAAGCCCATTTTGACAGTAGCAGGCGTTCGAAGGGATCCTTTCATCATCCAGCCGGCAACACAGTTGCCAGTAACTGATAGCCGGGCTGTCCCATGGAATTATGCTCGGATTACAACGACCTACAGAGGAAAGGAGGTGAAAGAGGAAGTTTGTGAAGCCCAAGGGTTGACCCGCTCGGGGAGATGTTTTGCCCCTGCGGAATTGAGGAAGACCACTCCGGCAGCATTGAAAAAGCCGGTAACCGATGAAGAAGCGGAAGAATTCTTGAAAAAGATGAAGCTGCATGACTACTCTGTCTTAGAGCAGTTGAAGAAGACTCCGGCGCAAATATCATTGCTATCCTTGCTGATACATTCCGAAGAACATCGGCAAGCATTGATGAAAGTCCTGAATGAGGCACATGTACCGGATAAAATCTCGGTAAGCCATTTGGAGAAGATCACCAATCGGATCTTCGAAGCAAATCGGATCACCTTCACCGATGACGAGTTGCCTGAGGAAGGCACTGAGCATAACAAGGCTTTATATCTTACGGTGAAGTGTGAAGAGGCGGTGGTTACCAAAGTCCTTGTCGATAATGGGTCCAGTGCTAACATTTGTCCTCTCTCTACACTGGGCAAATTAAAAGTAGACATCGGCAGGGTACGCAAGAACAGCGTATGTGTTCGAGGGTTTGACGGAGGAGGCAAAGCGTCGGTTGGTGACATAGTGTTAATCTTGACAATTGGGCCGGTGGAGTTCACCATGGAATTCCAGGTGCTGGACATGGTGGTGTCATATAACCTCCTAATAGGGCGACCATGGATTCATGCCGCAAGAGCAGTTCCATCCAGCTTACACCAGCTCGTCAAGTTTGAATGGGACCAGCAGGAGATCGTCGTCCATGGAGAGAACGATCCACAATCGGGCACCATCATTCCCTTTGTTGAAACAGAAGAAGATGTTGGGCCGTGGGTATATCAGGTCTGCGATGTGGTGTCCGCCCACCGAGTTCCGGAAGGGGAATGCATTCCCGGCGACAGAACAATTATTGCGGATGTCATGGTGGCGCATGAAATGTTGAGACATGGTTTCATACCCGGTAAAGGTCTAGGTGCATCTCTGCAAGGAATCATACAACCGGTATCGGTGGTCGAAAACTTGGGAACCTTCGGCTTGGGATTCCAGCCAACCTCAGAGGACATCCGGCGAGCAAAGAGGAGTAAGCAGAAGACATGGGTGCTCCCGAAGCCTGTTCCACGCCTTTCCCAATCTTTCGTCAGGTCCGGAGCAAGAGGACATCCAACGACAAAGATTCCGGGTCCTACGATCAGGCCAGACGAAGAGTTCTTCAGGAAGTTCGAGGACCTATTCACGGATGTATGTATGCTCGAGGACGGTGAAGGATCTAGTCACGCCGAGATACAATTTGTGGGACCAAAGGCAAAACTGAATAACTGGAAGGCTACTCCTCTCCCTGTCCGGAAGGAGTCTTGGTAGTTTGTCTTGGATTGTTTTTCTTTCGAAATTTTGTATTGGGGGTTTGTCCCCGGAGTAAAATCCCGTTGTTTTTAGTTCATTTCTGATTTAAGTTTGCAGTTTGTTTTCCCTTTGTACAATTCCCATTAATGAAATTTGGTTCCTTCGTGTCTAATTTTGTTTATCTTTTTCCTTCTTTTACTTTTCTGAACAGCCTTCTTGCAACTGATCTTAATGATATGGCGTGCTTAAAGATTAATCAACCCAGTCTAGAAAGTCAATCGGGTTTGGAAATAATAACGCATGAAATAAGAAGTGACGAGAGTGAGTCGGAGTACGGCGATGATGAAGCCGTGGAAGAAATCGGTGAAGAATTAAGTCACTTCGAGGAAAAACCCAAACCGAATTTAAATGATACTGAGGCAGTTAATCTAGGGAATGCGGATGACGTCAAAGAAACCCGGATAAGTGTCCATATTGAACCCAATCTGAGAGCAGAATTGATCAAAACACTCATGGAGTTTAAAGATATTTTCGCATGGTCGTACGACGACATGCCAGGACTCAGCACTGATCTAGTGGTTCATAGATTACCCACCGATCCGGCATATCCTCCCGTCAAGCAAAAGCTGCGGAAATTCAAGACGGAGATGAGTGTGAAGATTAAGGAGGAGGTAACCAAGCAGTTGCAGGCGAAAGTCATTCGTGTCACTCGATACCCTGAATGGTTGGCTAACGTAGTACCGGTGCCAAAGAAAGACGGAAAGATTAGAGTATGCGTGGACTATCGCAATCTCAACAAGGCAAGTCCTAAGGATAATTTCCCACTTCCCAATATCCATATCCTGATTGATAATTGCGCCGGACGCGAAATTGGATCCTTTGTGGACTGTTATGCGGGATATCATCAGATTTTGATGGATGAAGAGGACGCAGAAAAGACGGCTTTTATCACACCGTGGGGAACTTATTGCTACCGAGTGATGCCGTTCGGTCTGAAGAATGCAGGGGCAACATATATGAGGGCGATGACTACGGTATTCCATGACATGATACACAAGGAAATTGAGGTGTACGTGGATGATGTGATCATAAAATCTAGGCGTCGAGAAGACCATGTTGCTGACCTCAGGAAGTTCTTTCAAAGACTCCGAAGGTACGATATCAAGCTTAATCCGGCCAAATGCGCATTTGGAGTTCCATCAGGAAAGTTGCTAGGATTCATCGTCAGCCGACGGGGCATTGAGTTGGACCCATCCAAAATCAAGTCCATTCAGGAGTTACCCCCGCCGAAGAATAAAACAGAGGTAATGAGTCTGTTGGGAAGGTTGAATTACATCAGTAGGTTTATTGCTCAACTTACAGCAATCTGTGAACCCATATTCCGTCTGTTGAAGAAAGACGCCGCGATAGAATGGACGACAGAATGTCAGGAAGCGTTTGACCAAATCAAAGGGTATCTGTCCAATCCACCCGTACTAGTTCCGCCTGAACCGGGCAGACCCCTGATTCTTTATCTGACGGTTTTGGAGAATTCGTTTGGCTGCGTATTGGGGCAGCATGATCTTACTGGCAGGAAGGAACGGGCCATTTACTACCTCAGTAAGAAATTTACAGTCCACGAGGTCAAGTACACTCATCTAGAAAAGACATGTTGCGCCCTGACTTGGGTAGCCCAAAAGCCGAAACACTATTTGTCTTCTTACACCACTTACCTCATTTCGCGTTTGGATCCGTTGAAGTATATTTTCCAGAAACCTATGCCTACAGGGAGGTTAGCAAAATGGCAAATATTACTTACGGAGTTCGACATCATATACGTGACAAGGACGGCTATGAAAGCTCAAGCCCTGGCCGATCACTAAGCTGAAAATCCTGTTGATGACGAATACGAACCCCTGAGGACGTATTTTCCAGACGAAGAGGTATTGCAAATTGAGGGGTTAGAACTAACCAAGGATCCAGGATGGAAGCTTTTCTTCGATGGAGCGGCAAACGCAAAAGGAATCGGAGTAGGGGCTGTGCTCATATCGGAAACAGGACATCATTATCCTGTTACTGCTCAACTGCGTTTTCATTGTACCAATAATATGGCCGAGTACGAGGCATGTATCTTGGGGTTGCGATTAGCGGTGGACATGGATGTACGGGACGTCTTGGTCTTGGGGGACTCGGACCTTCTGGTACATCAGATTCAGGGAGAATGGGAAACCAGAGATTTAAAGCTTATCCCATATCGTCGGTGTTTGCATGATTTGACCAAACGCTTTCGATCGGTAGAATTCAGGCACATCCCAAGGATGCATAATGAGGTTGCCGACGCGTTGGCTACTTTAGCATCAATGCTACACCACCCGGACAAGGTTCGTGTCGATCCGTTACACATCCATGTCCGGAATCAACATGCTTATTGTAACGTGATAGAGGAAGAGGTGGATGGTGAGCCGTGGTTTCATGATGTCAAGGAATACCTCAGGTTAGGGGTATACCCAGAGCAAGCAACCGGAGATCAAAAGCGAGCTATTCGGCGGTTGGCGAACGGATTTTTCCTTAGTGGAGGGGTGCTGTACAAAAGAACCCCAGATTTGGGATTGTTGAGATGTATAGATGCAAGTCAAGCCACAACAGTGATGACGGATATACACTCGGGAGTTTGCGGACCACACATGAGCGGATACGTATTGGCAAAGAAGATTCTTCGAGCGGGATATTATTGGCTCACTATGGAGCGGGATTGTATAAGTTTCGTGCGAAGATGCCATCGGTGTCAGATACACGGAGATTTGATTCATTCTCCGCCGACTGAATTGCATACAATGTCCGCACCATGGCCGTTTGTCGCATGGGGTATGGATGTTATTGGACCTATTGAGCCTGCGGCTTCCAATGGTCACAGGTTCATTCCGGTAACGATTGATTATTTTACCAAGTGGGTGGAGGCCAAAACATTCAAATCAGTGACCAAGAAGGCGGTGGTGGACTTCGTACACTCCCACATCATTTGTAGGTTTGGAATTCCAAAGATGATCATTACGGATAACGGTGCAAATCTTAACAGTGGATTGATGAAAGAGGTATGTCAACAGTTCAAGATTACACACCGAAATTCCACACCGTATCGCCCAAAAGCAAATGGTGCGGTCGAGGCAGCAAACAAGAACATAAAGAAGATATTGAGGAAAATGGTAGAAGGATCTAGGCAATGGCATGAAAAGTTACCATTTGCGTTGTTGGGTTATCGCACTACCGTCCGGACTTCGGTAGGTGCAACTCCTTACTTGTTGGTATACGGGACTGAAGCAGTAATACCAGCAGAAGTTGAAATCCCATCCCTCCGAATTGTCGCTGAAGTTGAGATTGATGACGACGAGTGGGTCAAAACCCGATTAGAGCAATTGAGCTTGATCGATGAAAAGAGATTGACAGCAGTATGTCACGGCCAATTGTATCAAAAGAGAATGGCGAGAGCATATAACAAGAAGATGCGTCCCAGGAGATTTGAGGTGGGACAGCATGTGCTGAAGAGAGTTCTACCGCATCAGGCCGAGGCGAAAGGAAAGTTCGCTCCAAATTGGCAGGGACCTTTTGTGGTGACTAGAGTATTATCCAACGGCGCTCTATGTCTGACTGATGTCGAGGGAAGATGCACCGATATGGCTATCAATTCTGATGCAGTTAAGAGATATTATATGTAATTCTTTAATGCATTTGTCAATGTTTGGTTTCGTTTGTGTGTATTTGGCATTTTTCGGAGAATGAAATGACGGAGGCAATTTTTCTACTACCCAAACACTTTAACCTTTGTTTCCCCCTTTGAGCCTTAATTATTATTTCATATACCCTCTTTCGGAATCATCAAGGAAGATGTGTAACAAAATAGAAAAAGAAACAAAGAAAAAATACAAGAAAAAGTGAACTACGTTCGACCTGATTCCTCAAGAAGGATACGTAGGCGCCACACGGCTCGGTCATAATAAAATAAAAATCAAAAAATCCCCCAAGCAACAAAACTGGGGCAGAAGTCATTGTTTCGTTGGAAATATAGTGTGGATTCCGAAAGTTGTAATAAGCTAACCGTTGAGGCTAAACCCCTTTCTTCAGCCTCACGCGCAGAAACCATATTAAGAACCAGAAAGACCTCTCGATCAGTATTTGAGAAGTGCCAAGTCATGTGAATGAAAGCCAAGAGTGACATCCCGACCCTCGATTGAATCCAGGATGCACAAGCCGAAAGGGGATAACGCTCTAGAGGGAATCTCAGGGGTGATACCCCGCCGCGAGGAAAGAAAGCATAAATGAGAGAGTCTTAACGGTGAAAACCCTCGCGGGCACCTTAAGGCGAAGGAAGTTGAGAGAAGTAAAATGAGAGAGTCTTACGGTGAAAACCTTCACGGGCACCTTAAGGCGACGGGAGATAGAGAGAAATGAGAGAATCTCATTAGTGAAAACCCCTTGAAGGGCACTGTGAGGTGACAGGACGAGATGGTCACAAGATGTCTGCATGAGACAGGGTTTGGACATCCATTTACCTCTAGCAGGACGCGGCATCAGAAAGTGATTGATATGAATAGACTGGGTAGTTTAATCTCAAAGGCGCGGCATAACCATTGGATCAGGCACACATTCAGATAAGTTTTCCTATTTTTGAGTTCAGAAAAGTTTTTCTCTTCTTTTGTCATTTGCGGTCAGTATTCTTTTCTTTTCTTTCATTTTCGAAAATTGATTTTTCAAAGCTTACTACCAAGTCTCCCAAAGCAGTATATTGAAAGTGAATAGGCATGGAACGAGGCAATAAGACAGAAGTCGTTACGATAGTAAGATTGGGATGACAGGCTGAGTGGAAGGTTCGCAAGAATTATGGAGTATGATGGACACATGTGGCATGTCCGAAGGATGATTTCACGCAACAGATCACCGGCTAAAAAGAGTCGGATCAAACCAAAGAGTGGAATAAAAGGAAAGATGAGAGGTCGTTCGTGGAAAAAGCATCGTCCCAAGCAAGCGTCAACGTCGTCCTCAAAGTTCGAGAGAGGCCAAGCAACTGAAAGAGAATGGCCCCAACAAGAGTGGCACGACCACTCACGGCATTTTGAAACTAACAATTTTTCTTTGATTTAAAGCAGGAAAAGAGGGTCCGATGGCAGAAAAGCATACCGTCCAGAAGTTTATCAAACTGGGGCAGAAAATTTTCTCCTGTTGCGAAAATTTTCTGGAAAGCAAGACTTAGAGGATAAGGGTAGAAAGCAACACAAGGTATGGGAAGAAGGAAGAAAATGAGGGGTGAAGGAACAAAGAATACTTCCTCAGCAGCATCAGCCCCAGCAGGCGAGTAAACAGTTCCAAAAATACCCCCAGCAGCCAGAAGAAAAAGTAATATGACCCAGGGGAAGGCAATTCCCAGACAAGACAATTCAGAAGAGAAGGTGGCCCGAGAGGCAATGCGGGAAGAAGAAAACGGTACAAGAGGCAAAGGAAGGTAATCAAGATAGGATGAAATTAGTGTGTTATAGTTGAAGTCAGGGAGCCCGCCTGGAGAATGGAGTGGCGATTTAATTTTGAAGTTATAGTCGAAGTCAGGGAGCCCGCCTGGAGAATAGAGTGGCGATTTTTATTTTGAAGTAGTGGTTGAAGTCGGGGAGCCCGCCGGAGAATGGAGTGGCGATTTTGAATTAGTAGTTGAAGTCGGGGAGCACGTCTGGAGAATGGAGTGGCGATCTTATTTTTGAAGCGGTAGTTGAAGTCGGGGAGCCCGCCCGGAGAATGGAGTGGCGATTTTATTTTTGAAGCAATAGTTGAAGTCGGGGAGCCCGCCCGGAGAATGGAGTGGCGATTTAATTTTGAAGTTGTAGTTGAAGTCAGGGAGCCCGCCCGGAGAATGGAGTGGCGATTTTATTTTGAAGTAGTGGTTGAAGTCGGGGAGCCCGCCTGGAGAATGGAGTGGCGATTTTGAATTAGTAGTTGAAGTCAGGAAGCCCGCCTGGAGAAGGGAGTGGTGATTTAATTTTGAAGTAGCAGTTGAAGTCAGGAAGCCCGCCTGGAGAATGGAGTGGCGATTCAATTTTGAAGTAGTAAGTGAAGTCAGGGAGCCCGCCTGGAGAATGGGGTGGCGATCTATTTTAATTCGGTTGAGGAAAGCGGTTGAGTGTAACAGAGATCTGGCATGAATCCCAGTTCGTAAGCCGAGGGAGGCAACAAGGATCAGAACAGATAGACTCAGATTGCGAAGGAGAATAGTTCAGAGATCATAAAGAAGGAAACAATGGTCGGAGTTCGGCAATCAAGATAGGCCGAAATAACAATTCGTAAGAAGAGAAGGAGCCTCAGAAGGAACGCCAAGTCAGACAAGATGACGAGGAGCGCGACAAGATCAAGTTAAAAAAGGGATAGATAAGAACTTGTAGTACTGTAACTTAGTCTAGCTTCTTGTTTTTGTTGCTTAGTGCGGTGTAACAAGGAAATCAGCTAAGCGGTGGTAACAGCAATAACAGCGGCAACAGCAGTAACAGCGAGATCGCAACAGTCATGGTAGTCCCTGTGAGCACGTGATTTTTGCCTTACTACATTGACCTGATTCCCTTTTAGCCAGGGATATGTAGGAGACCTTTGAAGCAAGGTTCGGTCAAAACTTTTTCAAAATGCTTCATACGGAGTGCTCGAAGGGGCAAAATCGCTTATATCCGCTCACTTATCTTTGCACGAAAACTCTGCGTGTTTACGCGCGCAAAAGAGGGGCAGCTGTGAGCACGTGATTTTTGCCTTACCTGAGAAGTACTCCCAGAAAAATTCAAAATAAAAATAGTTTCGTGTTGGGCATGATTTTTGTGATTTTGTGTTATTTTTATCTTAAATTTATATTTTTGTGTGCATGTTTATTTATTTAAATTAATAAAATACAAAAAAAAATATATTAGGTTTTGCATTTTGGTGTCCGATATCGAAATTACGTGATTTAGGTGATATGTAATTATGTAGGATAGTGGTATTAAAAAATTAATTATGTTATAAATCAATGTATATATATATATATATATATATATATATATATACATATACATATACATATACACATGATACATCATGGAGTCTAGTTGCAAAACAAAGAAGAAATCGGAACTGGGCCGTCCCCAATTCTTTAAGAACCAGGCCCACACTAACTCAACACCCAACCCAAATACCCGTCCAAGCTTCAGCCTGTGTAACGCCTTGATCTGGACCGTTGGATTTTATTATCCAACGGCCCAGATTAATCCGTTAATTCCAAAATTCATCCAGCCTAGGACTTAACCAAACGACACCGTTTGGTTTAAGTGAGAGGATCCTGATCGTTGATCAAGTTTGATCCAACGATCAGGATTTAACCTTCTCAAATCATATATAAACTCATTTCCATACCCCGCCCCCCAAGCCAGACCCCCCCTCTCCCTGCATCTCCCTCAGAAGCTCTCAAAGACCCGGCGTAACGCCGCCCTCCTCCGCCGTGCCCCGCCTGCCGGAAATCGCCTCACGGCGGTTCCGGTAGGCCAACGGCCACCATTTTAACACCAAGTCTTCCCCTCACCTCCCCCATTACGGATCCGGCGTTAGTTAGCTTCGAATGTTAGTCAAACGCTTCGAATATCAATTCGAAGTTCGTCGGAATCTGAGAGTTCATCCCAAACCACTTCGAAATCACACCACAGCCTCCTTACACCTCCCCCACACTCCCACTAACATTGGTTTGGTTCGAATCTTGCCAGAATCGCAAAAGCCCCAAATCCGAGCCCAAGAACCCTAGAATTCCAAAATTAGGGATTTTGTCCGATTTGAAGAGAATTTGGAGTCAATAGGCTCTAATTGGAGTGTTTTTCGTTCGAAAAACACTTCAATTAAAGCATGTTCACTTCAAAAATACAATCTCAAGTCCGTGGAAGCCTGAGTTTGTTCGAGTTCGGATTGTCTTCATTAGGTATTTCAATCTTCTTCTGTTTTTAGTTATTGTTGTGTTCTTTGTTTGGTTTAGCCGTTAGTTGTTCTTCTTTTGTGTGCTTAAATTTTATTTTTGTTTCTTTTGTGAGAGGTCTGTTCTTCTACCCCCAAAGACCTTTATCTGGTCAATCATTGTTCTGTTCATTTGAATGTGTTAGTTATAAGATACGAACTCGCGTCGATTAGCGTCGTCGAATAGTTAACTTCGCATATGTCCGGCATTTGCCGAGATTTTGTTGTTGTTGTTTAGTCAACCAATCTGTTACCATTGCTAGGTGTTGTAGTTGATTAGAGGTCGTTTTTTTTTCTCTAATTACATGGGTGGAGTTATTTGAATTACCATACAGTAATCAACATCCCTGGATTGAATAGGACTGTTTGATTGAGTTGAAGATGAAGTTATGATTAGCTAACTAGGAAGTCAAGGTTTAACATTCAGAGTCTTTGGTGTCCTGCGCATAAGGCTAAGCAGTGGACTTCACTGTCACAGCAGAGCAAGCCCACCAGTTGTCCCCCTGCCACCAATTTTTAATTAATAAACCCATGCCTGGACAATAGACAGTGGGAATATAGGCAGAGCATGGTCTGGCAGAGATAGGAGTGGGCAGGACAATAGTTAATTGATAGTAGGCCTTCAGGAGGGGTTGGGGTTTCTTGCTATAAAGGTAGCATCAAACTAAAACAGTAGAGGACAGACATTAGAGAGTACCTGGAGAGAAAAAATAGATACAAGGATACATATAGAAAGCAGAGAGAAAAGAACAGTAAACCTGGAGAGAAATATAGGCAGCAAGAATACATTTTGATACACAGATACAAAGATACAAAAAGAAGCTACTGTTTCATTGGCTTCTGGACTGTTTCGTGTGTTTTGATCCAGTGGCTGAGTATTTGGTCGCTGGTTTGTTGTTGTTCTTGTGTTGTTGGTAGTGCTGGGCCATTGTTTTAGCTGTGTTGAGTGTATGCTGCTGCTGTGTTGATTGACTGTGCTGGCTTAGTATTGTTGCTGCTGTTGTGTTCATTTGGTGCTGCTGGTCCAGTGTTGTGGTAGCTCCAGTGGTTGCTGTTGGTCGTGCGTATTGTTGTTGCTGTTTGTATCTATTGCTGCTGTTGATCCATTATTGTTGCTGTGCTATTGTGGCTAACTGCCACTGGTTGTGGTCGTGTGTATTGATGTTGCTGGTTTGGTTGATTTTTGCTGCCATTGGTCCATAGTTGTTGTTGTTGTCTTTGTTGCTGCTGGTATACATCCTAGTTTGTTGTATGTTGCTGCTGTGTTGACCACTGTTTGTTGGTGTGGTTATTGTGATTGAGAGTGTTACTGGGGTGGTTATTTTTGTGGCCATTGGTTGGGTTATTGTTGTTGCTGCTGAGTCGTTTGTGTGGTTGTGGGTTTACTTTGGTTGCTACTGGCCTATTGCTGTTACTGTTCCTGTTACTGTTGCTGCATTGCCACTGCTCATTCATCTTTGTTCTTCCGCGTTCCAGGTACACATCTCTGTTGTTGTAATTCCTTGGTTCGAAAAGAATGAAGCCTGAAGCTTATGTTTGAAGTTTGTTGAATCATGTAGTCGTCCAAAGTTCTCATGTGTGATTACCTTCTGTCATTCTCTAATTAAGTTTGTATTGCTAGTTTTGGTTACGAAAAAGTGTAGCTGGACCAAAGATACACTGTCATTAGATATGCATATAAACCTGAATTAGTCTGTTGTATCTCTGTTCAATCGTCTCTACTCGTATGTGTAATCTCCAAATCTGTTAACGTTAGATCTTATGTTAAAAGCAAGATTAGCGAGGGAGTTGTTACTCAATTGAATAACGTAATTAGATTAAAGGAATCGGGGGTGCATTTCATGTGACCCGACCCCAATTTCGGGCAAGAGCAAATAAAGCGTGTCAGGAACCACAGGCGCATTTCATGTGGTGTGGTTCGTAGCAAGTTTTAAATAATTTGGAATCAACTCCTAAGTAGAATACAGTGGGATGTAGTTCGCTTTAGATTTGAATCAAAGGTGCGCCTCGCCCAATAGTTACACTAATCACACAGCCTTCATAAATGCACATATAAAATACTTAGATTTTGAGATGCGTCGCTTCTTAACGAATATCACGCCCTTCTCAACAGTGTAAATAAGTAGTCGATCCGGGCGCATATTTTAGTTCTATCCTCTTAGATACGGGTGTGCATTTCATGCGACCCGAATCCAAACCCCGAAAATGTTGAATAAGAATATGTCGAGGATCCGGGTGCATTTCATGTGACGTGATTCGAAAGCATATTTTTAAGCAACTTTCTCTTTCGTGAATCACAACCAATAATAAAAGCGGTAAAGGGATATTAACTTGCACTAAGTACATAATTTGTAAAAAGCAGATAGATAAGCCAAACACGACAGTTGAGCGACCGTGCTAGAACCACGGAATTCGGGAATGCCTAATACCTTCTCCCGGGTTAATAGAATTCCTTATCCGGATTTTTGGTTCGCGGACTGTTAAATAGAGTCATTCTTTTCCTCGATTCGGGATTTAACCGGTGACTTGGGACACCATAAATCTCCCAAGTGGCGACTCTGAAATAATTAAAATAAATCCCATCTCGATTGTCCTTTAATTGGAAAAACTCTTTGCATCCCCGCGGGTGCGTAAAAAAGAGGTGTGACAGCGACGTTCCAGTTGTTCTGGAGTGTTTTTCCCTCTATTGTGTCTAATTGGAATGCTCCTTTGTTCGCCGTTGTTGTGATTTTGTATGGTCCATCGCAGTTGGTTCCTAATTTTCCTTCATTCAGGTCTTTCGATGCTAATATTTTGGCTTTGAGCATGTAGTCGCCAACTCTAAGCGGTCTTACCCACACTTTCTTGTTGTAATATCTTTCTGCCTTCTATTTTTGGGCGGCCATTCTTATATGGGCCATGTCTCTTCATTCTTCGGCTTCGTCTAGGTCTTGTAACCTACTGTCGTCGTTGTCCGTTCCACTGGTGTGGGAGTATCTTAAACTTGGTTATCTGATCTCGACAGGTATGACTGCATCAGTCTTGTAGACCAGTGAGTGTGGTGTTTTTATCGTGCTGGATTTGGGTGTAGTCCTGTATGCCCATAATACTTTGGGTAATCATTCGAGCCATAACACATTGGCTTCTTCGAGCTTCTTCTTTAGTATTTTCAATTTTGTTTTGTTGGAAGACTCGGCTTGGCCGTTAGCGGCAGGGTGATATGGTATGGAGAGTATCCTCTTGATATGCCATTTTCGGAAGAATTCGGTTGTCTTTTTGCCGACGAATTAGAGCCCATTATCGCAACTAATTTCTTTGGGGATGCCAAAATGGCATATGATGTTTTTCCAAATGACTTAGATTACCTCTTGCTCGTGTATTTTTGCGTTTGCACCTGCTTCAACCCATTTAGAAAAATAATCAGTCAAAACTAACAAAAAGCGTACCTTTCCTTGTCCTGCCGGTAGAGGACCGATTATATCCATTCCCCATTTTTTGAATGGCCATGATGAAGTGACTGAATGGAGGAGTTCCCCTACCTGGTGTATCATGGGGGCGTACTTTTGGCATTGTTCACATTTTTGGACATAGTCTGCTGTCTCCTTTTTCATGGTGGGCCAGTAGTAGTCAGTGCGTATAAGGCATAGGATAAGGGCGCGATTCCCCGTATGGGGACCACAATGATGTTCATGCACTTTTTTTAATACTTGCCTTGTTTGATATGGCCCGAGACATTTAGCAAGGGGACCGCCGAACGTTCTCTTATAGAGATCGTGATTTATTAGGATGTAGCGGGCCACTTACACCCGAAGTTTCTTGGCCTCCTTTTTGTCGGTGGGAGTGTCCCATCTTGCAGGTAGGATACGAACTAGTTGCGCTAGTCGCAAATCAAGTTTAAAGAGAGTACCTCGACATGGTCGATGACTGAATGTATGAGAGACCACATTTTCTTTGTTGATATTTTTGGTGGTCGCAACCATCTTTGCAGGCTATCTGCTTCGACGTTTTATCTCTTAGGAATTTTCTCAAAGCGACATTTATCAAATTCCGACATCAGCTTAGGGATTTCTGACAGGTATTTTTGTAGCACTTGGTCTTTGATTTAGTAGGTTCCGGCGACTTGGTTTACTGCGAGTTGAGAGTCGCAATGGAGGATGAGCTGACATGCTCCATAATTGATAGCTAGCTTCATGCCTGCAATGACAGCCTCATACTCGGCCTCGTTGTTAGTCATCTCGGGGCATTGTGTGGACTAGCGAATTACTTCTCCCATGGGGACTTCGAGGATGAATCCTAGTCCTGATCCCGAGGCATTCACAGCACCATCAATGTAGAGGGTCTAGAGGTCGGTGCGAGAGGAGGCGCGGAGGGCCTCTTGTTCCACCTCTAGCAATATCCCCGTGCTGAATCCGGCGATAAAGTCAGCAAGTACCAGTGATTTGACAGTGGTTCTTGGATGATAGGTTATGTTATGGTCGCTGAGCTATATGGACCATTTGGTGAGCCTACCCGAGAGTCCGGATTTATTTAGGATGGCCCTTAGGGGGAAGGTCGTTATTACTTTTATCGGATGACATTGAAAATAGGGTCTAAGCTTTTGTGAACCTATGACTAATGCCAAAGCCAGTTTTTCGAGGTGCAGGTTCCTCGTTTCAGTGTCTATTGAAGTTTTGCTGATATAGTAAATAGGGAATAGCGTACCTTTGTTTTCACGAACTAGGACAGTAAGACAGCGACTTTGGACACCAGGTACATGAGTAGGCACTCGCCTGGATTTGCTTTGATGAGAAAAGGTGGCAAAGATAGATATTCCTTCAATTTTCTTAGTGTTTCGATGCATTCCTCGTTCCATTGAAGCCCTCGATCTTTCCTCGGCACACTGAAGAATTTGTAGCATCAGTCTGAGGATCGCGAGATGAACCTGGATAAAGTGGCTATTCACCATGTTAGTTTTTGCACCTACTTCTTGCTATTTAGAATCTCGGGTATCATATCTATGGCCTTGATCTTGTCCAGGTTGACTTCGATACCTCACTGTGATATGAGAAAACCCAGGAATTTTCCCGAGGCTAGCGGAAGGCTCATTTTTCTAGGTTTAGCTTCATCTTGTACTATCTTAGTATCTCGAAGGCTTGCTTCAAATGGTCAATATGATCCTTCTTTTTTGCCGACGTTACCAGCATGTCGTCAACATAGACCTCCATTGTCTTGCCGAGCTACTATTTAAACATTTTGATTACCAACTCCTGGTAAGTTGCACACGTGTTTCTGAGCTCGAAGGGCATCATCTTGTAGTAGTTTGTCCCTTGGTGGGTAATAAAAGTCGTGTTCTCTTGGTCCTCTTCGACCATCTGGATTTTATTGTAGCCATAGTATGCGTCCAAGAGACTTAGCAGCTCATGTCTGGCTGTTTTGTCTGTCAGCCGATTGAAGTGGGGCAGTAGGAAGGAGTCCTTTGGGCATTCCATATTCAGGTCGGTGAAGTCTACGCACATTTTCCAATTCCCTTTTTTCTTTTTGACCATGACTGCATTGGCGACCCATTGGGGGTGTTTCAATTCTGTGATGGAACCATTGGCTAGTAATTGTCTACTTCTTCGCTGACTGCCTCATTGATGGCGACATTAAATTCCTCTTGATTTGTTGTGCAGGCGGATAAAGTGGGTCGACATTTAGTTTGTGAGTGGCGATGTCTTTTGGGATCCCCAACAAATATGAATGGGAGAAGGCGAACAAATTTTCATGGTTAGTTAAGAATTCACGGTACTTACCTGGGTCGGAGAGGTTATGCCCGATGTAGGCTCTTTTCGAACTGTCGTTATTGTCTAGCACGACAGGGTCAAGGTCCTCGATTGTTTATTTGCAAGCTTCTGCGACATATGGGTCCTTAATGCCCTCTATTTTTGGGTTGATTTTAGTTCCCGACATGGATGATTGCTATGCTTCCGCGCTTTCTCCTTTTAGTTGCTTGGTATGAATGCAATCTTGGGCGATCCGATAATATTCTTGGGCGGTGCATGGTTCACCTCGGATACTGAATACTCCCCACGGGGTGGGAAACTTCATTACCTGATAGAGACTCGAGAGATGGCTCGCATGGCATGTATCCACAGACGTCGTATAATGACGTTATAAGCCATTTTTTAGTTCATGATGCAGAATATGGTTTCCAGCGTGACTTCTCCCGCCAGGACTGGTAGTGATATTTCTATTGAGGTACGCTCTACTGCATTATTTAAAACCTGTCAGTGTTATGCAACACGATATTACCTTATCTTCGAGCCTTATTTATGTGAGGACCCTCGAGTGGATAATACATGTGCGGCTTATATCGTCTACCATGATCCTCTTTACATCAGTATCAGCGATGCGTAAAGTGATAACTAAAGCATCATAGTGAGGGAAGGACAAACCATCGGCATCACACTTATCGAAGGTGATACTATCTTCGAAGTCATCATATCGTTCATGGGCGATCGTGCGTTTCAACTTGTGTGTGGTGGTGAATTTTACGTGGTTGATCGTCGAGTCGTCACCGTCGTTGATGATCATCTGTGTGATTCGTACTAGGGATGGTGGCTTTGTCGGTCCTTAGGATTAATCAAGTCCCCTGGCGAAGTTGGCTCTCCCTTTGTTGCTGAGCAGCTCCTTCAGGTATCCTTGGTTCAGCATTCTGACTAATTCTTGTCATAGACCTATGAAGTCTTCGGTCATGTGTCCCTTTTCCTGATGGAATTCGCATAGGACGTTTGATTTCCTTGCGCTAGGGCCTGATTTTATTTTCTGTGGCCATTGTACCTTCGTGCCTAGCTTCTCTAGTGTGTACACAATTTCTAAATAGAGACACAAAAGTTATGAGTGGATAATAACAGAGGCATACCTCTTTCATTCCGAAGCAGGGCAGTATGTCGTTGCATGGCGTTCGGGTGTCTCGGAAGAGGTGGATTAGGGGCTCTAACATAGGGCTGATGCCTTTTTCTGTTGAACCGTGGGAGTGGTTACTGTCGCCTATTGTTGCGTTGATCCTCCTGATTCTGACTGCATTGATGTCAGTCGTTAGGTTTGACCATTAATGCCATCTTTATCTGCTCTTACTTCTACACAGTAGGCATTGTAGATCTCTTCATGTAGTGGGGGATACTTCATGAGTCGGCCGAGTAGCTTATTGGTTGCTTTCGACCCAGCTCTGTTCAACACATTTTGGAAGGCGGTGACCGCCATTCGTTTTGATACGTTTGGCAAGCCCATTCTTACCCTATTAAATCGTGTTAGGAAGTCCCTGAGCCTTTGCCCATTGTTTGCCTGATTGTAAAGATGTCGGTAACCCTTGCCTTAACATTCTTTTCTCTTGCACGAGCGGTGGAGAAATTATCCACCATCTCTTCAAACATCGATATCGATCTAGTTAGTAGTTGTGAGTACCATGTTACCGCTCCTACTGTCAAAGTTTCTCCAAAATTTTTCAGCAAAACGGACGACACCAGTTTTTTAGATAAGTTGTTTCCTTTTATAGGGGTTACATAGTGGATCAGATGATCTTTCGGATCCGTGGTCCCATCATATATTCTCAAGTATGTGGGCATCTTGATGGTTTTAGGGATCGCGTGAGGAGCAGCTTCCTCGCGATACGGTTGCTCGACGAACCTTCCTATGTCGCGTTTTAGTAGTAGGTTCGGGGCACTAGGTATTTTGTCTACCCTTTCCTGATGCTCCTTCATTTGGTCACGGAGCGCTTTATTGTTGTTCTCCATTCCTTCCATTTTCCTAAGGGCGGTTGCGAGTGCATTGCCGTTTGCGTTGATATCTGTGTGGGCGCTGCTCTTTCATATAACACTTGGTTCACCGGCGGCCGCAGTGATTTCTATTATTGATGAGTCTTTGAGATTTCCTGGGGACGTTTTCTCGATCAGGCCACTTAGCGTGTTCGTCAACCACTCCTCCAGTAAATTTTTGACGTTTCCTTTACTGTAGACGTTTAAGCCCCTATTTCGTGCAAGATCATTAGGTCTTTGAGTGAGGAAGGCGAAATTTCCTCCTCCGGATCACTACTTGTTATTATATTCACAATATTTTCTCTACCGGCCTCGTTGAGGGGGCCTATGAGGTTGGTTGAGACATTTGTTATCATCTTCAACCTAGATTTGCTATTTGCTGGTTCTACGGAGTTTGAAGGATAGTGATTGTTATTTTCGATATCCTAGATGTGAACTATGATTTCGACTACCGAAATCCCCACAGACAGCACCAATTTGTTTGACTTAAAAAGTTATCGAACAATATTTAAGCAAATCAATCAACATACAAGAAGGAGTAAATCGTAATCGAAGATAATTGATCCTAGAATACTCTTTGCAATTAATCTAAGCAAGTGGTGATAATCGTTAGTGAATGTGAGGAGATAATAATATTAAAGATATGAGAGTAGGGATTCTAGAGAGAGGAGAGAGCAGTATAATATTAGAGGGAGAGTTTGTATTATCTGAAATCATCCAATGCCTTTTACTCAACTAAGACCTCCCTTATGTAGTGAAGGGGCTCTATTTTAACTGCCAAAAAAGATAAAGACAAAATACACGCTATAGAGGGACCAACATGGTTGCGTGGTCGTCCTCTGTATTGTCCTTGAGTCGTGCCTTCAACCGGACTTGTGTAAATAACTCTTTTTTTGTCTTCGGCCAAAACATATTGATATAATAGACGAAAGGAATAACCATGACAACACAAGCGTCCGTAGCTTAGTGAATAGGGCATCTATTTCCTAAGCTAAAGGTCGCATGTTTGATCCCTACCTGGCGCGATAGAGCAACCCTTTTTACCTTTTTAAATTGTATTCTGTACTTATGGATCTAATAATATTAGCTAATAATTGAATGTCTGCCTATTTTGTATAGTGACACTCTATTTTGTATATTTTTCTATAGTAACAATATATTTTGTATAGTGATAATCTTTTTTATCGTGCTTGCTTGAGGACGTGGCCGGTCAAATCCGACCCCATACAATAATGTCATCTAAATAAAGAAAAGGGGGCAGGAATAATTAACTTTCCTTTTAGATTGGAAAAGGGTTTTCCTCTTTTATTTCTATTAATTAACTTAATTAAGAAGAACTACTAACTATACACATAATCCTTAATCCAAAATTTATAAGTGTAAGTTTCTTCTTTTTAATTGTGAAACAGACTGTTTATTCTTGTTAATCACAAAATCACTAATCAACTTAAGCTAGTAAAAATAAGCGTGAAAAATATGATGAATAATGAACTTTTTTTGTATCATTCTAATTTAATGATGTTTTTGAAGGTATGATGAGATCAGCAGAGCTAAAGCAAGCTGATGTAATTGCTTACTGTATAAGCTACTCTAAAAACTAAACTAAAGTGGATACTGCAATTTCTTGACATTAGATAAAGGACACGTGGCTTCACAATTCACAACCAAACAAAGAAAGAAATACACCACATATCATGAATAGTCCCTGCCAACTTTACACACACTAGCTATTCTTTTTCTATATTTTTGTTTTTCAGTACAGGAAAATAAATCTACTGGAGTAATAATAGCACTAACATAGTCGCGGCACAAAGTTATAGGTAGAACAACTTACTTCTTCAATTGGCTAACTATGTTTTTTAATTCTAAATTAGCTTAGAATCGACTATATAAATTATTTCCTATATTTCTTTAAATCAATGTCACACTCATCATTTCTTTATGATTGATGTATCATTTTCGACATGAAGATTCTCCAATCGGAGAGATATGTATAAGCAACAGATAAAAATAGAAAGAGTTGGAGTTCACACAAACAAGAATCTGATTCAACTGGAATTTTCACAATCTATATTGGAGGTTGCCTTCAAATTATATATATAGGGTAATAGGCCCCTCCAAAAGAAGAAATGAGAATATACACTATGGTCCATCTTTTTTTCTTGTTGCCGCATTCATCGCCCATTTCTTTATGGATTTGATGTTGTACCTCAATTCTCGTTAGTTTCGTGCTACGTACTCTCTGATAACTTTGTTTAATCTCATTATAATTAAAAGAAAATCTTCTTGGAAGCCGCCGTGCCTTTCAATCAATATGCAGTTCAGTTGAGGAGCCGATCACGAATGCTACAACCTACAATTGTGGTGCCATTGTTTGTATCCACTGTTCGAGAACCTATAAGAACAATTTACCCTTTTCTGAATTATTATGGATATAATCACAGAATGTGAATTTTTTAGGGACCAAATAAACTTTGATTTTCAACTAACCTAGTACCAACTCTTCAATAGATTTCTTGCTGGAGTTTTGTCCTTTTAGCCAGGGAAGCTGCATTTTTCACTAAGCCTCATCTAAGTACTATATGCATAGCTCCTTGATTAATTATCAAATAAAGTGTACATTTGTGAGAACTTTTTCTCCCGACCTTATTAGCTTAGTAGTATGAAAGTCACAATAATTCTATTTGAGTAAGCCAGAAGACCTAACCCCCATTTATGTCGAGTCCGTTGAATGATGTTTCGGTCCGGGAACTAGTAACGGAGCCACCTTATTGTCAAAGCTGGATACAAAATTTAAATTATATGCTTTCAAATATATTTTTAAAGTTACGAGTTCATGTCTACTATTTGTAATAATTTTATTAATTTTTTACACATAAATTTATACTTCGCACTGAAATTATTGGGTTCAGTTGAACCCGGTACCAAAGGATATGGTTCCGACGATGCTTATAGCAACGGGTGTCAACTGGTACCCCTTCTCGGGAAAAATATACGTTATCATCAAGGAAAAGAAATTATGCATATATACTACTATGTTGATTCCCCTTGTTTTTTTCATATGTTTACTAGTATTTTATATTTTAACAACCTTTAATGAAACTTCGCTACTGCTGTAAACCAAATGTAATGTTATAGTCAGTTGAACTACATATGCATTTGGCCATAAGTTTTGGGAAGAAAAATTCAAATATGTGTTTGTTTATTGAGTTAATCTCTTTTTTGGGAGATTTTAAAAATCAAAACTTCAAATTCAAAATACAGCTTAAAACCTCTTTTGGGGCCAAATTGTTTGACAAAAAATGCGTTCAACCCTTTTGTTATACTAATTATCATATATATGTAGGTAAATCTTAGCCAAACATAATTAACTCTAGATCTAAATATACTGAGTACAAACATCGATGAAGAACAAGAATGCATAATATTTCGTAAGACAATTATTGTACATCAATATGGATGACACGCTTACATATGTGACAGGAATGCATCATAACTGTAGAAGCAAAAAAAGGGGAAGAGAAGGAACCGTTGATGTCCAAGAGATTACTCCTGTTGATTCCATAATGATGACTATCGAAAAAACCCCTCTCCTTTTATCCAGTGGTCTTTAACCGTCGTACTTTCTTGTGATTGTATCCTCTACCACTCGCTCAAATACTATACTTGTTCCTCGATGTAAGCTTTCCGACGGTTTGACCTGAGTAATGGCTGAGGTTTTCTTTGCTATCATGCCCCGTGGGCGTGATTATAGATTGGTTGACCTCGTGTCATTCTCTTTTAAGAAGAACTATCCTATGATCAGATTTTAACACATACAGTTAGTCCATCCGCCCGTCGAACTCTCCTCTTGGCGAGCTCAACGGGCAGATTCCCTTTTATCCAGTAGTCTTTAACCGGCATACTTTCTTGTGATTGTAACCTCCACCGCTCGCCCAAACACTACACTTGTTTTGCGATGTAAGCTTTTTGACGGTTTGACCTCGGCAATGGCCGAGGTTTTCTTTGCTATCACGCCTCGTGGGAGTGATTATGGCTTGGTCGACCCTGTGTCATTCTTTTTTAAGAACAACCATCCTATAATCAGATTTGGACCCATACAGTTAGTCCCCGAGCCTGTCGGGCTTGCCTCTTGGCAAGCTCAACGAGCAGATTCTGTCGATTCAAAAGTTAGGAGAAATATGAACGTTATACGTTGAACAAAGTCCTTAAGTCGAGGTGGCGACGTGATGCTTTAGTTGTATCGTCGGACCGTTGCGTTAGTTTGGAGCTGAATCGTTGCATCGATTCGAGATATCTTGGATACCCATTATGCGTAATCACGACGCACGTTCCCAGGAACCATATCATTTCACGTGCCCTTACAGCTTTTTGATTGGCGGCTCTTGAGTTTTCCGCTCGGGACATTTATGTTCCTATAAGTAGGGGGAACCCATCATTCGATTGTTACACTTTGATTCTCATGAGGAATTTTGCAAACATCCACCCTCTCTAGTATTTCTTACTTCCGATTTTGTACTTCTACTTTTGTCAGAATTTAACACTACCATCCTCTCTTTTCCTTTATCACTCTCGTTTATTTCGATCAAACGTAGATAAATGGCAGGTACTTCTTCTTAGACTGGTGGATTCATCAAAACTCCAGTACCGTAAACTGACGTACTTCCTTTTGGAGAAGGCGGGGTTTATGGAGGATGAAGGGGTTCCAACAAGGGTTGAGATATTACCTTATATACACATACAAACTCTTCCCCATGCTCCTCAAGTACGCGGAGCTTGCTGGTCGAGGGATTACTTTAGGGCATATTCTTCATATTCTTGCCCCTCAATTTATTCGGAGCACGATGATCCACATGTGCCATCGAGGAATCAAACATTTGGTAGTGAAGATGGACGATAAGGCTAATCGTCGCTTCTGGGGAAATTACCTTTATGTGCGAATGAAGCACCTCGTGGCAGACCCGGTAGGGTTCCCTAAAACGTGGAACTTTTCTCGTAAGTTTTCCTTTATTTATTTTGTGATTCCTCTCTAGTCGGTCGCCGATAGTTCTTCTCTAGGTAATATTGCTGACTTTTATTTTCTTTTGCAGCCGAGATGTTAGCTCCCCCACCAGTTGAAGATATCTGTGAATGGGTGAGAACAATTCTTCCTTATACAAGGGGTATTCGTGATTTGACATCCTTCCACGATAAATATGGGCGCAAGCCTCTCACTGGTGAGTCGGCCCACTTTCTTTACCTTATGGTTTGACCTTGTTGTTATATGAACATTTTTTCTTGTTGGTAGAGAGAATGTGAAGAACGAGGGATCCTCCACTCACATTTCGTCAATCTTCACCCCTTACTCAGCCTACACCGATGGCCGCGGGAGTTTCTTCCAATTAAAGGACAATCGAGACGGGGTCAATTTATTAAATTCGGAGTCGCCACTTGGAAAAATAATGGTGTTCCAAGTCACCGGTTTAATCCCGAACCGAGGAAATTTATGACTCTGTAATACAGTCTGCGAAACTAGAAATCTGGATAAGGAATTCTGTTAACCCGGGAGAAGGTGTTAGGCACTCCCGGATTCCGTGGTTTTAGCACGGTCGCTCAATTGCAATTTTTGTTTCTATCCGATTCTTTTATATATTTTAACTATGTGCTTTTAATGCTCCGCTCTTATTTTTAGAAGAATTGCGACGTTACGAAAACACATTTCGAGCCGCACCGTAACCAGTACGCCTGCGACTCTAATGTATTTCAGTTTCGCCGAGAGTAAGATTAGGGTCACATAAATGCGCACCCGTATTCAGGAAAGTAATTTATTTACAAATCGTGCCTAGCGAGTCTATCGTCTTTATTAATTTTGGGAAAAGACCGTGAAATTTGCTAAACGGTCTTCCCGAATCTAAGATTTTTATAACAATTAATTTGAGGGCCCCACAATTGTGTATTCCATGCGGCGAGGCTCATCTCACTTTTATTAAAGGTCATACCTAAGTAACTAAATTTTCTATTTATTTTGTCTCTAATGATTGATTAATTCACGAGTACAAGTTTAAATTCCGAATTCAATATAAAAGGAATTGTATGACACTTAAATACACAATCTAACCCTTTATACAAGTTACTAAGGCTTTGTTTACGGTTACACTAATGTATTGCTTACCCATGATCAAGGATGCAAATGAACTAACTAAAGCTATCTATTAACTTTGCTCTTTTAACAATCTATGCCTCGAGTGATTACTCTAATTATTTGATCTAAATTGCCAATTCGGTTCTTTGCTCATAATGATGTATTTTATGTTTGATAGCTATGCCTTGTCTTATTTCAATTGTAGGGTTCTTTAAATTGTACCTGGAACACAGGCTTATTAAGAAAACTGTTAACATAATATATGCTTTTACTACAAACTAATGTCAATCTAGCTAAACATGGCAGAACTAAACCAATAACAGAGATTAAAATCCTAGGCTATCAGAAGGTCGAAACTAGAATGTTCGATTAATTTGACTTCAGCTTTTCGATTAAACATACTACAATAATTTCAAATGAATACAATTATCAATCAATTCGAATTACACGGCAACAACAGAAACTCGTATAACTCTCCAAACTGCAGTTCATCATTTGATTTCAGAGCAGTGTTTACACTGTCTCTCTAGTTCAACATGGACATGAGAAGTACCTGGATGATGACAAAGAAGAAGAGAAGGAGCAATCAGCGGTAGTAATGCAGTAGCAATACAACAACAGCAACACTCAGCAGCAGTGACACAGTAGAAACCACAGCAGCAGTAGTATACACCCAGCAATAGCACAGAACAGCAATACCAACAGTGGTAAAAGGACCCAACCAAACCACAGCAACAACAGCAACACTGGCAGCAAACACAGGCGCAACAGCAACAAACCAAACATGCAACCGTGACACAATGTGTATGTGTGTGTGTATTTTTATGAGTGCACCTCCATCTATGCTGTGAATATGTGTATCTAGGTTTTTCGAATCCCCCTTTCTGTTTCAGATTAATGCTCTATTTATAGCTAAAAACAGACCCCTCCCCCTAAATGACTTCTTGATTCAAGTTAAATGGTTCCCCATGCTTACTTGTTTGGTTCCCCACTAACACTTGTCTTTTCCTTAATTAATTCAAAGCATGGGTAGGTGTACTTTAATCACTACTTTTAATACCATTATGTCTTGTTCCCCACTTTTATTAAACAAATTCTTATTTTAACATTATTGGTGCTTAGTAGACAAAATACTTTAACATAAATAATTATTTAAGTTTTCAATTTCCATATTACCCCTAAAACTACTGAAATTACTAGTCTTCCCCCAAACCTTCATTTGTAACAATGCTAAACAACTGACCAAAATTAATTCCTAATTAAACACCAAATCACTATCAGCTATAACCAATGCCTAACAAAATTCACATAACAAACTTACTATAACTCGTATTAGATCATTTAACATCAAAACAACAAGAACAAACCAATCATATTGGGAACCAATCATGATGGACTCTAAAAAATGAACGGGCATGGAAATCATTTAGCATGAATCTTTATTAGAAGCATTCTTGAAGCTACCAGTAAGACAAGATCCTTCTGAATTAGACAGAACCAAACACCCAAATACATTAATTCCCAATTAATATGAGGCAAGAATGAAAGCCATATCTAGTAACACAGTAAGAAAAAAACAAAGAACTCGGACACTTGTAGCAATTCACAAGCATCTAATTATCAGTGATATCTTCCTAATCACAAACACATTCAAACTTGTTGAAACCAAAACTACATTAAACATTCACATAAACTAATTCAATTTGAAAAAGATAAATCAACGGAGCAAAGATGAACCTGGAATGGTAAATGGATTGAAGCAACAACTACAACCGAAAATCAACACAACTCCAAACAAATCGACAACATCGAACCAGAATCTCGGACGAAGGCTTTACCTTTGACGTAAACAAAATGTGGTCTAGCGATCGTTTTAAACAAACAACGAGCAGCGAACAACGGAAGGTGATGACTGACGACGACGACGAACACAATGGCGAAGCTGGCTGATTCGATGAAGCTGAAACTGGTTATTTGGAGTTTGTTCGCGAAGGTGATGTTGGACATCGACGTTCGTAGCTGGGACGATGAAGCTTCGTCGGACAGGTTCGTCGTTATGGTTGCTGGAGGGTTGCTCGTTTGTTGTTCGGGACAGTGAGGAGTTGGTCGCGAGGGTGATGTTGGATGGGCTGGCGGTTGTTTGGTAGTCGTTTATGGCTGGACGATGCTTCAGGTGGAGTGAGCGACGAGGAAACTGCTGGTCGTTTGGTTGCTGCCGGCAGACTGGTGGTGACTGGTTGAACGGCGGCGGAGTGGATTGGAGATGGAGTGGTCGCTGGTGTAGACGACACAGGGGGGTGGCACGGTCGTGGTGCTTGGAGGCGTCGCTTGGTGGAAGGCTGGCAGCGGCGCTGGTGAAGATCAAAGGCGGCGACGGCTTTTTAGGTGGTCTTCCGGTGGCTAGGAGGTTTTTAAGTTGATGAAGAAGGAGATAGGTGCTACTCAGGCACTGGTGATTGACGAAGGAGCAGAGGCGGCTGGTTTCCGGCGGTTAAGGTTGGCGGCGGTGGTCTGGAGATTGTGAGGGTGGCTGAAGGAGAAGAAGAAGAAAGGTAGGGGGGGGGGTTTAGGATTAGGGTTTGTTTTTTGTGTAATGAAAATGATGGTGTATTGAAAAGAGGGAGGGTTTGATTATTTCGGACCGGGTCGGGTTGGGCTGAGGTGTTGGGCTGGCCGGGTAGGGAATTGGGTGGTGTATTGAATTATATTGGGCCTGGTTTTGCTATGGCCCAATTCCGATTTCCATACTACATTCCATGGTGTATCATATACATATGTGTGTATATATATGTATATATGTATATATATATATATATATATATATATATATATATATATATATATATATATATATATATATATATATATATATATACTAACTCATAACACAATTAATTTTTACTACAATCATCCCACATAATTACATATCACTTAAATGTAAACCGTATAATTTTGATATTAAACACTAAAATGCAAAACATGATATATATATTTTGTATTTTACTAATTTAAATAAATAAACACGCACACACAAACATGCAAAAATGTAAGATAAAAATAACACAAAAATCACAAAAATCATGCTCAACATAAAACTATTTTATTTTTGAATTTTCTGGGAGTGATTCTCATGTAGGGCAAAAATCACGTGCTCACAGCTGCCCCTCTTTGCGCGTAAACATGAAGAGTTTTCGTGCAAAGATAAGTGAGCGGATACGAGCGATTTTTGCCTGTTCGAGCACCCCGTGTGAAGCATTTTTGGAAAAGTTTGACCGAACCTTCGCTTCAAAGGTCTCCTACATATCCCTGGCTAAAAGGGAATCAGGTCAATGTAGTTCGGGAAGTTTTGGTAGCTGGGACTACCGTGACTGCTGTGATCTTGCTGTTACTGTTGTTGCTGTTATTGCCACTGCTTAACTGGCCTCCTTATTACATCGTGCTAAACAAAATAAGAAGCTAGACTAAGTTACAGCATTGCGGAATCTTATCTATCTCTTCATCTTGACTCTCCCATGTTCCTTGCTATTCTGTCGGTCTTGATGTTCCTTCTGATGCTTCTTCTCTTCTCACAATTGTTATTTCGGCATATCTTGATTGCCGAGCTCCGAACATTGGTTCCTCCTTTGTGATCCCCGAACTATTCTTCTTCGAAGTGTGAATCTATCTTTCCGATCCTTGTTGCCTTCCTTCCGATTATGAACTTGGATTCATGCTGGGGATTTCTGTTACATTCTACCGCTTTCCCCACAAAACTTCGAAAGTGAATTGCCACTCCATTCTTCAGGCGGCTCCCTGACTTCAACATCAACTTAGAAAATAAAACGCCATTCCTCTCTTCGGGCGGGCTCCGACTTCAACATCTTTTGAAACTAAATCGCCATTCCTCTCTTCGGGCGGGCTCCCGACTTCAATCATCAACTCGGAAAATAAAACGCCATTCCTCTCTTCGGGCGGGCTCCCGACTTCAACATCTTTTTGGAAATAAATCGCCATTCCTCTCTTCGGGCGGGCTCCCGACTTCAACAACATCTTTTGAAAATAAATCGTCATTCCTCTCTTCGGGCGGGCTCCTGACTTCAACATCAACTCCGAAAATTAAACGCCATTCCTCTCTTCAGGCGGGCTCCGACTTCAACAACATCTTTTGAAAATAAATCGCCATTCCTCTCTTCAGGGCGGGCTCCCGACTTCAACAACATCTTTTGAAAATAAATCGCCATTCCTCTCTTCGGGCGGGCTCCTGACTTCAATCATCACTCGGAAAATTAAACGCCATTCCTCTCTTCGGGCGGGCTCCTGACTTCAATCATCAACTCCGAAAATTAAACGCCATTCCTCTCTTCGGGCGGGCTCCCGACTTCAACAACATCTTTTGAAAATAAATCGCCATTCCTCTCTTCGGGCGGGCTCCCTGACTTCAATCATCAACTCGGAAAATTAAACGCCATTCCTCTCTTCAGGCGGGCTCCCGACTTCAACATCAACTTAGAAAATAAAACGCCATTCCTCTCTTCAGGCGGGCTCCTGACTTCAACAACATCTTTTGAAAATAAATCGCCATTCCTCTCTTCGGGCGGGCTCCGACTTCAACAACATCTTTTGAAAATAAGTCGCCATTCCTTTCTTCAGGCGGGCTCCCGACTTCAATCATCAACTCCGAAAATTAAACGCCATTCCTCTCTTCGGGCGGGCTCCCGACTTCAACAACATCTTTTGAAAATAAATCGCCATTCCTCTCTTCGGGCGGGCTCCGACTTCAACAACATCTTTTGAAAATAAATCGCCATTCCTCTCTTCGGGCGGGCTCCGACTTCAATCATCCCTCGGAAAATTAAACGCCATTCCTCTCTTCAGGCGGGCTCCCGACTTCAATCATCAACTACGAAAATTAAACGCCATTCCTCTCTTCAGGCGGGCTCCCGACTTCAACAACATCTTTTGAAAATAAATCGCCATTCCTCTCTTCAGGCGGGCTCCCGACTTCAACAACATCTTTTGAAAATAAATCGCCATTCCTCTCTTCAGGCGGGCTCCTGACTTCAATCATCAACTCTGAAAATTAAACGCCATTCCTCTCTTCAGGCGCGGGCTCCTGACTTCAATCATCGACTCTGAAAATTAAACGCCATTCCTCTCTTCAGGCGGGCTCCTGACTTCAACAACATCTTTTGAAAATAAATCGCCATTCCTCTCTTCTCCGAGAAAATTTTCAACAACGGCAGAAAATTTTCTGCCCCAGTATTGGTGTTCTCCTTTGTGGCATGACTTTCCGCTATCAATAGCACTTTCTTTCCCTGTTTCAAATCAAAGAAAATTTGTTAGTTCAAAACATTGTGAGCGGTTGTGCCGCTCATGTGGTGGTTTTTTTTTCCTTTTCTCCTTTCCCTCGCTCGGGATTCCCAAAACTTGTTCGGGAATGATTTCATTTGCTGGAGATGATATTCCTGTTGGGGATGGGTTTTTCCATTTATCCCTTCCCCGTTTCTGTGTTTCTCAACTTGATGGGGGTTATTTTGTTGAAGATGAGATTTCCTTTATCACAGCTTGTTGTTTTCTTTCTTTCAAAGCTGCTGGGGATAACCGGGTTCAAAGATCATTTCCTCGCATTATCTGGCTTCTTTCCCCAACCGGGTATTTGGTTTCGAGAAAATTTTCGCAACGGGAGAAAATTTTCTGCCCCAATTTGAGAATCTTCTTCGTGGCATGCTTTTCTGCCAACAACCCTTCTTTTTCCTGTTTCAAATCAAAGAAAAATTGGTTAGTTTTAAAATGTGGCGGCTGGTTGTGGTGCTCCTGCTGGGGATGGTTCTTCTCTTCTTTCCCTGCTCTGCGTTTCATTGTCAGACCTTGCCGGGGATGTTATCATTTGATGATATTCATGCTGGTTTTTCCATTTATCCCTTCCCCGTTCTGCGTTTCGTTGTCAGACCCTGCCGGGGATGTTATCATTTGATGATATTCATGCTGGGGATAGTTTTCTCCTTTCTTGCTTCCCCGCCTTCCTTGACGACTCTTTATTCGCGAACCTTTCCACGTGGTTTTCCACCGACCACCCGAATTCCTATAATAGTGACCCTTCGTGAAGACCTTGCATGTTTTACTGGTGAACCATTTTCTTTGTTCACCCTTGTCACTGAAAATACCTTTCTGCTGGGGATATCTCCCCTTCTTTGGCGGGATATCTAAGGAATGGGCATTTTCCGGCCTTTGAGTCTCATTGGCCTTGGCCTCGCGGTCATTAACCTTCATTGAGATATCCTTTTTCACACCGATCCACCCCTTTGTCGATTTCTTATTGCTGGGGAATATCCTTCTGGACACTGGCTTTGCGCTTAATCCCTCCTCACTTATACCACTTGGGTGTACCAATCAAATTCCGTCTTGCATAATTGGAAAGCTGATGGAAAATTTTGAAGTCATTTCTTACAAACAGACTCTATTGGGGAATTTTTTATGAAAGGAGAAAGATAAAAGGAAACAGATTATAAGACAAAAACGAGGATGACTCTCTAAAAAGAAAAATTATAAAACAACCCTATCGAACGTGGATACCAACTCTAATGGACATGACATGCACATATAGCCTACCATCCGTCGTTAAACCGCCTTTTGTAATCTTATCCTGGGGCTTTCCTATCTCATTTCCAACCTTCGTTCGACTTGTAGTGCCCGAGGGGTTTTCACTACCAAGCCTCTCTCATTTCGGTTTTCTCTCAGCTTTCATCGCCTTATGGTGCCTGTGAAGGTTTTCACCGCTAAGACTCTCTCATTTGTGTTACTTTTCCGTTGGGGATTGGTGGTGCTACTGCTAAGATTCTCTCATATTTCTTCTGCTGCAGATCCGAGTCTTTTCCGATGGGAATCAGAGTGTTATGTCCCGATGAAACTTCTCTCACTTGCCTAACTCAGCCTCTTTCGAAGATTGGTCAAAAGGTCTTTCTTTGGACCGTAATGTGGATTTGGATAAGGCTAGAAAGAAATGGTATTAAAGGCTCGAAACAAAACAAAATGGGTTCAAAATTACAACCTTCGGAGTCTACATCTTCCTTTATAAACACAACTTTTGTTGCCCCAGTTTCTAGCTTGGGGATTTTTACTTCTTTATTTACACTATGACCGAGCTGTGAAGCGCCTACGTATCCTCTTTAAGGAATCAGGTCAAACGTAGTTCCCAATTCCTCTTTTTCCAAATTTCTTTTTTCATACATTTTTCTTTTCTTTTCTTTATCTCTTTTTGTTGTTTTCTTTTTCTTTATTTTTTCTTTATCCCTTTCTTCTTTTGCTTTTCAAACTTGTGTTTCTAGTCTTTGCAACTAATTCCGAAGGAGGGGATGAAAGAATTTAAAATAAGGCTCAAAGGGTTGACGATGGATAAAGTGTTTAGATAGCAGAACAAAATGCCTTCGTCATTCCAATCTTCAAAACATGCCAAGTGTAAACAACACAATTAACATTCGTCATATCTTTAAAGCACGGTTGGACAACACTGTCATTTTCATTATTGTGAATGACCCCACGTCGATTTGGCCAGCTTGCCTTTAACTGTTTCCTTTTAGTTGCCCCGGTTTCACATGACTCGGGATCCAAATAATCTCAAATTGTTTTTATTTCCTTTAAATGACCCGATCATCTTCCAATTGCTTCATGATTAACTTTTAGGATTAAGCCATAATTATGTGTGCGCACGTCGTGTCACTAGATTTGGCATTTGAGCACAAGACAAATCTAAAGGGTAAAGAACTAAACAAATAAAATGACCGGAAGTAACAAAAGGCCGAAAGCTTCATTAAACTAATGACGAAATGGTTTAATGACAAAACAAGCAAAACAAACTAGAGTACCGCCCTGAAACAAAACTGGGCAAGACCAAAGCAAACTGCTAGGACAAAAAGGGTTTGATCACAAGAAAACCCTGAAAATAACTCGGACAACAAAAATGACGACAGAACGAACCACCAAAGCTCCATCTAGCTGACCAAAAGATGGAGTATCTTCCCAATTACCAAGCACAATCATTTTAGCCACTAAGTTCCGCCTCAATATTGCCAAGGCTGCCATCTGCTTCAACATTTTTAGCTCCAGTCAATACACCCCCCAGAGGATTTGTGTGCCCCATGTCATCATCATTGACCACAATCAACCACCCTTTTTGAATCATTCTTTCTATTTCCTTTTTCAAGGTACGACAACTCTCGATATCGTGCCCTCTGACATTGGAATGGTATGCACATCGTGCAAGTAGGATCGAAGCTTCTTGCACGTGGATCGGGAGTGTATCCGGGGAGCGGCGTAATCAAGCCGACATGTTTTAACTTTTCAAACAGACTTGCATAGGATTCTCCGATAGGGGTGAGCGCCTTTTCTCGCTTCAGCAACCTCTCCTCCCTAAACGCCTTATTGGGCCTGAAACCTGACCCGGGGGGTTTCCGGTATGTTCGTGGGGGTTGGTAGGCCTTTTGTGGAGCTGAGTACCTGGCAGGTGAAGTACGATTTTGGTTGTCCCGGGGAGAGTAGTGGTGTTGGGGACGGGAGTAGCATTGTGAAAACATAGCTGGGGGGCGAGTAATTGAGCTACTCGAGTGGCTGGAAAAATTGTGATAGGCGGGTATATATGGAGGGTGTGGGGAATCCTCCGGCATCGGGTTTATTGTACGGGTAAGGACAGAGTCCAGGAAGCTAGGTGGTGGCGGAGGTGGTGCTTTTCCATCCATCCACGCCCGATACATATCAGCCACGTGTTGTCTCAATATCTTGACCTCTTCTACTAACCCGTGGTTCCGTTCAACCAGCTGTTGTCGGGTATCGGTATCAACCCACTCAGTCTTGAGATTATCTGCCATTGTCCTCTGACTTTGTCTTACAGGGAAGAGTTATTTTAGAACCACAACCAACCACCTTTCTGGAACTTTACACAACAAAGTGAAGACATCACGTTAGCGTTAGGGCATTGGACAAACGGGTAAACGTGCATTAAGGATGCAATGAACCTAGGCAGTTAAACCTTTCTATCATGCATTTGCTTCAGTTACATGCGTCGTTCCAGCTTCTCATATATGTGCTTCTCAATTGTTGTTATTATTCTTTCCATTTTTCTCTTTTTCTCTTTTTTTTTTCTTTTTTTTTTTTTTTTTTTGTAGTTTTTTCATTTTTTTTTTGGTTATGGATATGGTCGAATCCTATGTGGATTGCCTACGTATCATGACCCCGCATGAATCGGACCGAGCGTAGTTCTTGCAAATTAATGCAAGAAATAAAGAGATGTTTATTTGATTTTTTGATTTTTTTTTTGATTTATTTTTTTTTTTTTTAATAAAAATTGTACAAGCCGACTCCAACTACAAACTTGTGTAGGAGATTTCTACAAGAATAAGAATATTTTTGGTGTCACTTATGACTATTTCTACAAAATTGGCCACATAATGGCTTTTTTGACAAAATGACTATTTTTGCAAAATTTATTTAAGAAAGATAAACTTGAAAATTTTTCCATCCTGTGGCTCATGGGGCATCGTTCGGCATCGCCATAACCAACACAAGACTGAGAAGTTTCTAACGTCAATTGACTATTTTTACAAAATTGGCCATGTAATGGCTTATTTGACAAAGCGGCTATTTTTGCAAAATTTTATTTAAGAGGCTACAAATTCGAAACTTTTCATCTTAAGGCTCATGGGGCATCGTTCAGCACCGACACAGGCCAACACAAGACTGAGAAAATTTAAATGCCAAATGTGGCCATTTCAGCAAAGACCGGCCATGTAATGGCTTATTTGATAAAGTGGTTATTTTTTGTAAAGTTGAGTGATGACTCAAAACTTGATTTTTGCGGATACAACCTTTCAACATTTTCGCGAGGGAACATTTCAAGGTTGTGTCCAAAATTATTTACAAACGACTCGAAATGGCTATTCTTGCAAAAAACAGCCTTCCGGCGTCCTTTTAAGGGACATTCGGCTTATTTCAAGCAAGAATAGCATTACCCGACTTAAAAATAAAAATTTTGACATTTTTTGGTTATTTTTGCAAAAAGGGTGTGAACCCGGACTTGATTTTGCGGCTATGGCCTTGCAACATTTCCACAAGGAATATTTCAAGGTTGTGCCCGCAAATTATTAAAATGACTCAAAGTGGCTATTTTTGCAAAAACAGCCTTCCGGGGTCCTTTCGGAACATTCGGCTATTTTCAAAAACATCGTCACTTTGATTTATTGACAAAATTAAACACACACATTTTTTTGATTTTTTTCTTTTTTTATATATTTTTTTATTTTTTGCAAACGGGGTGTGAACCCGAACTTGATTTTGCGGCTATGGCCTTGCAACATTTCCACAAGGAATATTTCAAGGTTGTGCCCGCAAATTATTAAAAATGATTCAAAGTGGCTATTTTTGCAAAAAACAATCTTCCGGCGTCCTTTCGGAACATTCGGCTATTTGCAAAAACGGCATCACTTTGATTTTATTGACAAAATTAAACACATATATTTTTTTTTTTTTATTTTTTTTAAAGGGGTGGTTGAACCCGATGAGGGTTGCCTACGTATCTCACCTAACGGTGAGAATCAAACCTGCGTAGTTCGGTCAGATTATTTTATGACCAATTATTTCAACAAAATTGCTCTTCCTATTTTTTTTAAATTTTCAAATTTTCGACAGCATTTCGTCAATATTTTTCTATTCCAAAACTCTATTTCCTTTTTTTTTTCCAGGAATTTAACCAATCATCATAATAATACATGATAAATAAATGCAACATATAATATGCTCGGTCCATGATTACCGGGTCACCTGTCCTAGACGGACCCAACCCCTGTGTTGAGTCCCCTAAGTCAAATCAACTTGATGCAAATAAGCGTTTCCTACTAGGGATCCGGCATGAAGTCATGTTATTCTAAGTTCAAAACCTTGGTACATGATCTAGACTGTGTACCCAAGCGGACAACTCGGGCTGAGGAAGGAGCTCCTTTCCGGGAACCAAAAGGCCAACCGGCTTAGAAACTTTCCGAACCTCTTCATTATTTCGGGGTATGACACTAACAGAATAAGAAGTCTCAACCAGTGAGCACATCCCCGGGGGTGAGAAGTGAAGGGTTTGCGGCACAGTTTTATATACAGTTCACGTAATATCCAAGCGGTAAACATATAACAGTTTGTATATACAGTGCAACTAGTATCAAAGCGGTAGACATGTAGCACGTTAATTAAACATATAGTAAAATCAGATATGGACAAAACAACAATTTAACTGAGCTCGAATTCTTAGACCCTGAACCGAAGTTCAGAGGTCATTATCCCCAGCAGAGTCGCCAGAGCTGTCACACCTCCTTTTGGCGCGCCCGCGAGGGCACGAGGGAGTTTTTCCAATTAAAGGACAATCGAAACGGGATTTGTTTATTTAATTTAGAGTCGCCACTTGGGAAAATAATGGTGCCCCAAGTCACCGGTTTAATCCCGAACCGAGGAAATTCATGACTCTGTATTACAGTCTGTGTACCTAGAAATCTGGATAAGGAATTCTGTTAACCCGGGAGAAGGTGTTAGGCACTCCCGGATTCCGTGGTTTTAGCACGGTCGCTCAATTGCAATTTTTGTTTCTATCCGATTCTTTTATATATTTTAACTATGTGCTTTTAATGCTCCGCTCTTATTTTTTAGAAGAATTGCGACGTTACGAAAACACATTTCGAGCCGCACCGTAACCAGTACGCCTGCGACTCTAATGTATTTCAGTTTCGCCGAGAGTAAGATTAGGGTCACATAAATGCGCACCCGTATTCAGGAAAGTAATTTATTTACAAATCGTGCCTAGCGAGTCTATCGTCTTTATTAATTTTGGGAAAAGACCGTGAAATTTGCTAAACGGTCTTCCCGAATCTAAGATTTTTATAACAATTAATTTGAGGGCCCCGCAATTGTGTATTCCATGCGGCGAGGCTCATCTCACTTTTATTAAAGGTCATACCTAAGTAACTAAATTTTCTATTTATTTTGTCTCTAATGATTGATTAATTCACGAGTACAAGTTTAAATTCTGAATTCAATATAAAAGGAATTGTATGACACTTAAATACACAATCTAACCCTTTATACAAGTTACTAAGGCTTTGTTTACGGTTACACTAATGTATTGCTTACCCATGATCAAGGATGCAAATGAACTAACTAAAGCTATCTATTAACTTTGCTCTTTTAACAATCTATGCCTCGAGTGATTACTCTAATTATTTGATCTAAATTGCCAATTCGGTTCTTTGCTCATAATGATGTATTTTATGTTTGATAGCTATGCCTTGTCTTAGTTCAATTGTAGGGTTCTTTAAATTGTACCTGGAACACAGGCTTATTAAGAAAACTGTTAACATAATATATGCTTTTACTACAAACTAATGTCAATCTAGCTAAACATGGCAGAACTAAACCAATAACAGAGATTAAAATCCTAGGCTATCAGAAGGTCGAAACTAGAATGTTCGATTAATTTGACTTCAGCTTTTCGATTAAACATACTACAATAATTTCAAATGAATACAATTATCAATCAATTCGAATTACACGGCAACAACAGAAACTCGTATAACTCTCCAAACTGCAGTTCATCATTTGATTTCAGAGCAGTGTTTACATTGTCTCTCTAGTTCAACATGGACATGAGAAGTACCTGGATGATGACAAAGAAGAAGAGAAGGAGCAATCAGCGGTAGTAATGCAGTAGCAATACAACAACAGCAACACTCAGCAGCAGCAGTGACACAGTAGAAACCACAGCAGCAGTAGTATACACCCAGCAATAGCACAGAACAGCAATACCAACAACAGTAAAAGGACCCAACCAAACCACAGCAACACTGGCAGCAAACACAGGCGCAACAACAACAAACCAAACATGCAACCGTGACACAATGTGTATGTGTGTGTGTATTTTTATGAGTGCACCTCCATCTATGCTGTGAATATGTGTATCTAGGTTTTTCGAATCCCCCTTTCTGTTTCAGATTAATGCTCTATTTATAGCTAAAAACAGACCCCTCCCCCTAAATGACTTCTTGATTCAAGTTAAATGGTTCCCCATGCTTACTTGTTTGGTTCCCCACTAACACTTGTCTTTTCCTTAATTAATTCAAAGCATGGGTAGGTGTACTTTAATCACTACTTTTAATACCATTATGTCTTGTTCCCCACTTTTATTAAACAAATTCTTATTTTAACATTATTGGTGCTTAGTAGACAAAATACTTTAACATAAATAATTATTTAAGTTTTCAATTTCCATATTACCCCTAAAACTACTGAAATTACTAGTCTTCCCCCAAACCTTCATTTGTAACAATGCTAAACAACTGACCAAAATTAATTCCTAATTAAACACCAAATCACTATCAGCTATAACCAATGCCTAACAAAATTCACATAACAAACTTACTATAACTCGTATTAGATCATTTAACATCAAAACAACAAGAACAAACCAATCATATTGGGAACCAATCATGATGGACTCTAAAAAAATGAACGGGCATGGAAATCATTTAGCATGAATCTTTATTAGAAGCATTCTTGAAGCTACCAGTAAGACAAGATCCTTCTGAATTAGACAGAACCAAACACCCAAATACATTAATTCCCAATTAATATGAGGCAAGAATGAAAGCCATATCTAGTAACACAGTAAGAAAAAACAAAGAACTCGGACACTTGTAGCAATTCACAGGCATCTAATTATCAGTGATATCTTCCTAATCACAAACACATTCAAACTTGTTGAAACCAAAACTACATTAAACATTCACATAAACTAATTCAATTTGAAAAAGATAAATCAACGGAGCAAAGATGAACCTGGAATGGTAAATGGATTGAAGCAACAACTACAACCGAAAATCAACACAACTCCAAACAAATCGACAACATCGAACCAGAATCTCGGACGAAGGCTTTACCTTTGACGTAAACAAAATGTGGTCTAGCGATCGTTTTAAACAAACAACGAGCAGCGAACAACGGAAGGTGATGACTGACGACGACGACGAACACAATGGCGAAGCTGGCTGATTCGATGAAGCTGAAACTGGTTATTTGGAGTTTGTTCGCGAAGGTGATGTTGGACATCGACGTTCGTAGCTGGGACGATGAAGCTTCGTCGGACAGGTTCGTCGTTATGGTTGCTGGAGGGTTGCTCGTTTGTTGTTCGGGACAGTGAGGAGTTGGTCGCGAGGGTGATGTTGGATGGGCTGGCGGTTGTTTGGTAGTCGTTTATGGCTGGACGATGCTTCAGGTGGAGTGAGCGACGAGGAAACTGCTGGTCGTTTGGTTGCTGCCGGCAGACTGGTGGTGACTGGTTGAACGGCGGCGGAGTGGATTGGAGATGGAGTGGTCGCTGGTGTAGACGACACAGGGGGGTGGCACGGTCGTGGTGCTTGGAGGCGTCGCTTGGTGGAAGGCTGGCAGCGGCGCTGGTGAAGATCAAAGGCGGCGACGGCTTTTTAGGTGGTCTTCCGGTGGCTAGGAGGTTTTTAAGTTGATGAAGAAGGAGATAGGTGCTACTCAGGCACTGGTGATTGACGAAGGAGCAGAGGCGGCTGGTTTCCGGCGGTTAAGGTTGGCGGCGGTGGTCTGGAGATTGTGAGGGTGGCTGAAGGAGAAGAAGAAGAAAGGTAGGGGGGGTTTAGGATTAGGGTTTGTTTTTTGTGTAATGAAAATGATGGTGTATTGAAAAGAGGGAGGGTTTGATTATTTCGGACCGGGTCGGGTTGGGCTGAGGTGTTGGGCTGGCCGGGTAGGGAATTGGGTGGTGTATTGAATTATATTGGGCCTGGTTTTGCTATGGCCCAATTCCGATTTCCATACTACATTCCATGGTGTATCATATACATATGTGTGTATATATATGTATATATGTATATATATATATATATATATATATATATATATATATATATATATATATATATATATATATATATATATATATATATATATATATATATATATACTAACTCATAACACAATTAATTTTTACTACAATCATCCCACATAATTACATATCACTTAAATGTAAACCGTATAATTTTGATATTAAACACTAAAATGCAAAACATGATATATATATTTTGTATTTTACTAATTTAAATAAATAAACACGCACACACAAACATGCAAAAATGTAAGATAAAAATAACACAAAAATCACAAAAATCATGCTCAACATAAAACTATTTTATTTTTGAATTTTCCGGGAGTGATTCTCATGTAGGGCAAAAATCACGTGCTCACACACCCCCTACTCAGCCTACACCGATGGCCGCTATCCGGCATGCATCAGGAGCTACTACCCAACCTGCACCTACGACTGTAACCAAGACTCCAGTTTCTATCATTTGTTCACCTAGCAAGTCTTCCCGTGCCAGTAGTAGAGAGGTCCCATAAACGAAACGATGGGTGGTCCTAGAAGTGGTGCCTCAAACTGAGACGTCGCAGGGGGGATCATTCCCTCATCATGCCTGAAGTTGGTGGTGATATAAACTCGATCGTATAGGTTATGCCTATTTTGAGAGATCAATAGGCTGATATGGTGGAGAGATGAAGTCTCGAGGACACCATTGCTGTCTCGCGTAGCTCTTCGACATCCCGGTCGAACAACACTTCTTCTTTGGCTGAAGAGAAGGGAAAATGTATCATTATCGATGATTACGAGTCTGAATCCGACTTTGACACTGATGATGTAAGGATGTTCGAGGGAGGATTTACCCAAATCGTGATAATATCGGAAGGTCCTTCTCGGATACTCGAGATTCTATCGGGCCTCAAATTTCTGTAAGACACGATGGATTTTTTGCTGCAGTTTGATATTTTATGCTCGATCGCAAAACGTAGGGCTCTTCAAGATGTCAACGACACCAAAGTATCCTGGGGGTGGTCGCGATGGGCCTAAGGGTGAGTTCTTCTCTGTATGTTTTCCTTTGTTTGTTGCTCTTTTCATTTGATCTTGGCCCTTATCGACTATCTTCTTCTCCCTGTTTCCGGTCTTACATGCTAGAGATCGAGAATTCTTAAAAGGTCGAGAATCGGGCCAAGATTTTCTAACAATGCTTGAAAAGTATGAGAGGTATTGCCATAGATGCTATGAGAAGCAAGAGTGACTCAGGGTGGTTACTGGCACCCGCTCCCTTGAATAGGAGTATGATAAAAGCGATCAGGAGCTGATGCAGTCCATTCGTCGGTGTAGTGAGCTCGAGGAGCTGCTTCGTGCCTAAGACAAAGAGCTTGAGTTGGGAAAAGGGTTTTCTGCCCAGTGCGAGCATCTTCAGGTGAGGATGTCGTCATTTCAATCCGAACTTGATCAAAACGCCGTCAGGATTAATCTTTGAGTGCAGAATGGATGGGTAAGTTACCCAAGCTAGAGAGAAAAGTAGCCGGGTTGGAGGATGGTGAGAATGCTCGAGCGTTGGATTTAGCAAGAGCGGTAGCATTGGAGGACACTTTTTGCATCCTTCAATCTGAGCAAGAGTTCAAGTGGGCAATGGCGATGCTAAGGAAGGCGAGGCTCGAAGAGCGCATAAGTGAAATTGATAGGGAGGGTTCGAGCCTAGGGGACCGGGTAGTGGTGCTTGAGGCTGAGAGAGAGAAGTTATCATCTCAAGTTGTATAAGCCCTTGCCACCATTCCTCGTCACCTCCATGAGCTTTTGGTCCAGGTCGAGGCCAAATGAGACATACACAAGGGTTTGTGGAAGGCGAGCAATATTTTTGAGGTTACTTGTAAAGAAGCCCGGGAGAATGCACGAGAGGCTTGTGTCAACTACGGCTATGACCTGCGACACCAGAGGCCATCGAGAATGTTGATGTTGAGGAGGAGTTTCCTTAAGACAATGATAGGGAGGATGGTGATAATGACGCTGAGTGAAAAGTTGTTGCTACTTCAGTACTCTTTTTTTTGCCCGTTTTAGCCTTTTGTAGGGTGAGGATTTTACGCACGTATATATGAATAAAGTAGTTTTTTCCCTTTGATTTTCTTCTGTTCCCCTTGTTTGTTACATGTTTTCATTTTGGCGTAGACCTTTAGATTTTTTTTGTAGCGAGTCCCTGATTTTTCGATTTGGGAATCTGACCTCAACCAGATAGAGTAGGGTCTCATCGCATAAGTCTGAATGAAGTCGTTTTGGATTCACACGGTCGAGCGAGGTTGACTTTTAATTTTTGAATGGTCATTGGCCGTAGGGGTGTTATTTTGAGCTAAGGTAGAAATGTTGACCCATTAAATTCGAGCGAGGTTGAATTCTTCTTTTGGCGATGGCCGTTGGCCGTAGAGGTATTATTTCGAGCTAAGGTTAAAATGTTAATCCATTATATTTCGAGCAAGGTCGAATTCTTCTTTTTGGTGATGGCCGTTGGTGATAGGGGTGTTATTTCAAGCTAAGGTCAAAATGTTAACCCATTATATTTTGAGCGAGGTTGAATTCTTCTTTTGGCGATGGTCGTTGGCCGTATGGGTGATATTTTGAGATAATGTTAAAATGTTAACCCATTATATTTCGAGCGAGGTTGAATTCTTCTTTTGGTGATGGTCGTTGGCCATATGGGTACTATTTTAAGCTATGGTCGAAATGTTAATCCATTATATTTCAAGCGAGGTCGAATTCTTCTTTTGTCAATGGTCGTTGTCCGTATGGGTGATATTTTGAGCTAAGGTCGAAATGTTGACCCATTAAAATTCGAGCGAGGTCGAATTTTGCTTTTGGCGATGGCCGTTGGCTATATGGGTGCTATTTCGAGCTAAGGTCAAAATGTTAATCCATTATATTTCGAGCGAGGTTGAATTGATCTTTTGGCGATGTTCATTGGCCGCATGGGTGCTATTTCAAGCTAAGGTCGAAATGTTAACCCATTAAAATTCGAGCGAGGTCAAATTCGTCTTTTGGCAATGGCCGTTAGCCATAAGTATGTTGTTTCGAGCTAAGGTCAAAATGTTAACCCATTATATTTCGAGCGAGGTTGAATTCTTCTTTTGGGGATGGCCATTGGCCGTATGGGTTCTATTTGGATCTAAGGTCAAAATGCTAACTCATTATATTTCGAGCAAGGTCGAATTCTTCTTTTTGCGATAGTCGTTGGCCGTATGGGTGCTATTTAGAGCTATAGTAGAAATGTTAACCCATTATAATTTAAGTGAGGTCGAATTTGTCTTTTAGCGATGGTCGTTGGCTATATGGGTGCTATTTCAAGCTAAGGTTGAAATGTTTACCCATTAAAATTCGACCGAGGTCAAATTCTTATTTTGGCGATGGACCGTTGGCCATATTCTATTACAAGATAAGGTCAAAATTCTAACCCATTATATTTCGAGCAAGGTTGAATTCTTCTTTTGCGATGGCTATTGGCTGTATGGGATTTGAGCTAAGGTCGAAATGTTGACCCATTAAAATTTGAGTGAGGTCGTATTCTTTTTTTGGCGATGGTTGTTGGCCGTGTGGGTTTTATTTCGAGCTAAGGTCGAAATTTTAAAATGTTGTCTTATTCTCATAGATTTTTGGGGAACTTTACTTGTCGTTGTTCTGTTTATGCGTACGTGGGGGTGGTTCAGTCGTGCTCGGTATCGTTGTTATTGGAGAATATTCTGTGTTCCCTAGGTGAGTCCTAGTTTTGCTTAACTTTGGTTGCATTGGAGAACATTATGCGTCTCCTTGGTGAGTCTCAGTTTGCTTAACTCCGCTTGCACTAGAGAATACTATAAGTCTCTTGGGCGAGTCCTAATATGCTTAACTTCATTGGAGAATACTGTGGTGGAAAGCTCAAAATTTTTCTTTATTTCATTCACTGGAGAATGCTATACATGTTCATTTCATACATATACCGGAGGAGTTTCCATGTATCTAGTCCCTTCATCGTTCGGCCTGGAGAAGTAGTTGGTAGGAGAAGCGATGAATCATTACTTGAACTTCGAGACGTTCCCTTCGTCGCTTTATTAGAAATCTCCCGAGAACACCCAATTGGGAAAAAAACCCGGGTGAGGGAATAAGAATACGACTTGAGGGGGTCTTTTTTCAGAAGTCGAAGTATTTGAGGTGGGGGACATTTCAATCGTTTTATAGTAGTTTCCATCCATTGTTTCTAGTTGGAATGCTCATTTTCTTGCTTGCCCATGCGAGTGCTCACATTCCTATTTGAACCAACAAATGAGTGAAGCTAAACAAAAATGAATTTTTTTATTCCCTCGACCCGACGAGTCAGTGAAAGAGAGCATGGCATTTTGGTGTTACTCGCTCCACACGGTGCTCGAATGGTAGTTTTAGATTTGGCGGCCGTGTTTGGCTCCGTTGTTACTAGAGACTAGGCTTTACTTGGGTTGGACACGCCGCACACACTGAAGAGATGAAATTGAGTCCCGACACGATCTCGTCTGATTTGTGCCAACAATAAGAGAAACATGTCATACTTTGTTCATAGACCATCCAGTGTGTGGGGGAATGTGAAAATAGGGTAGGCTATGCCTATTCTTTCAAAAGATCGTGCATCAAGCTGTTATCCCTTCCAAGGGATGGGAATGCGGGTCAATATATATGATGAATACATCGAATGGGGTTGTGGTCATGCCAGATGACCGTGACCCTATTCTGAACGTGCATACGTCGTGCCAAACCCACTGTTACCTACTGTTACAGGCGAGAAGTGGGTTCTGCATAGATATTGGTTATAATTTCATTATTATGCTTATGTGGAAATTGTCGATCTGTATTTTTGTTTTTAACTACTCTTTTCTTTTGTGCTAGACCCTCATCATGGAGATCGAGCGCGAGTGCTGGGAGAGGAGGAGGACGACCATCTATGAGAAGATGTCGTTCAAGTATTAACAGTATCGTGCGAAGAACCGTGCGATGGCCGATATTTATACTCCGGACCCTGACTTTCAGTTGTTTCATAAAGGGTTAAAATAAAGGGAGGACCAACTCGATCGCAAGGTCGAAGATTTGAGTGAGGGGAATGATGAGCTCACGAAGGTTGTCATCTGCAATAGTGAACTTGAAGCCTCCCTTAAACTGAAGGAGGATGAGCTTGGGTTGAGGAGGGGTTAATGGCCGAGAATGCCAATTAACAAGCAAGGGTGGTCAGTTTGACCGTTGAATTGAGTACAAAGGCGGTGGATATTGAGGGGCTTAAGGGCAAGCTGGACATTGGTTCTGATAGCATGGGGAGCTACCCCTTCGCTATATGGTAGTTCGACGAATCGACCCACATCGCGTTTTGGCAGCAACTTCGGAGCGCCTGGTATTTTATTGACTCTTTCTTGATGCTCCTTTATGTAGTTGCGAAGAGTCTTGTTCTCGTTTTCCATTTCTTCAATCTTCTTTAAGATGGCTATAAGTGTGTCGTTACCTGCATTAGTGATTGTGTAGGTGTTACTTGTTTGTGGAATTTTTGGCTCATCAGTGACGATTGCAGCTTCCAGGGGTATATATTGTGCCTTTGATACCTCTCTGAATTGGCATTTCGAGCATGTTTCTCAAAGTGTTTTTCAACAATTCCTCTAGTAGCCTTTTCATGACAGGGGGTGCTTCTCCTGTTGCGGATGCAGAGGTGTCCCTCTCGCGCAAGATAGTCAAACCTTCGTGTTGGGGGGTGAGATTTCTCCCTCAGGCGTAGCATTTGGCATTGTGTTTTCATTATCTTCCCCACCGGCTTCATCGAGGGAATTCAGAAGGTTGTTTGTTATATCTACTATCGCTTTTAACCTTCCCTCTCCCTTTCCCGCCGTTGTTGGCCTTTGTGAGGTTTAAAAAAAGGCGATTATTTCTTTCAAGAATCTAGACGAAACTAAGATCTCGGCTATTGAATCCCCATAAACGGCGCCAAATTGTTTGACTCAAAAGATATCACAACCTCTTGAACAAATCAATCAAAGAAAATGAAGGGGTAAATCTTAGCTAAGTATAATATTCTCTAGAATGAAAGATGGGTAAGGGGGATACGGATAATAAGATTTTTTTTCTATCTAGATAGACTCACCTCTCATTACATATCTTTTCACTTGTTCTTGTAAATAGGTTTATAATGTATATTATGAATAAAATCCCCCCCCCCCCAAACCCACACACATGCTCACAAAGTTGTTGCTCTCTATCTATATAAGAAGTGAAATCCTTCTAAGTTGTAAAAAAAAAATAAGTTATAAGGAATATTTCTAATGTCCCCTAACGGGCTTGTACTATTACATGGGTTGTACAGTTCCTTGTATGCCTTAAGGTCGTTCCTCACGGCACGTCGAGTCATGAAAAATTCATCATACATCGTACTCAACGTCAGGCATGATCGGTCGAATTTGGACCTATACACTACTAATATCTTACGAGAATGTGGTAATTACAAACCAGCTAAAGACGTAAAACGAGATTGGTCCACGCTAGCTACATGCTACTAACTCATAAGAATGGACGAAAACGTTGTTAGTAATTAAATAAGGATAAGAAGGTGCACAAGAAGCAAGCATACATGGAAGTGTGGACACGTATATGTTGGCCTGATAGTACGTTAAACCTTTAATGCGGTCCTCTTTGTTTTACATAGCTAATAGGCCGGAAGGAAGCGTTGAACTATAGGTGTTATCTCCGTGTGATATATAAGTCAAGGATTCGAATCGTAAAATTAGCTATTGTTGTTTGTATCAGAATAAGATGTATACATTATATTTCTTTAGGGTGCAATCTTCCCCAAATTTTATCTGAATGTAAAATACTTTGTACAACGGACTACCTTTTAGATTAAACCTCTTGATATTATTCAAAGTTCAAATTATAGTCTATGATATTTGTTTGGCCATTTATGCTCATGGGCTCAGAACAATTATTAAAGTTAGAGGGCCAATCATAGCAGGTCGTAACATATACGAAATTTAACGAAGGAAAAAGATAATGGAGACATATGTAGAGATAACATGGGATGTTTAGTGATCTTTATTCATGATGATGGGTTAATCTGCCTCTCCATGAAGAGGTTCAGATCATTACAATCATGTTTTTATGGATCTGCTGCTACCCTGTATTGTTGATGGTGATTCTCACTCTGCATTGTACTTTGTATTTCTTAGAGCCCCCATAGGGAGAGAGTGTAACCTCTCTTTCCCCTAATTGCTTCGGTATTTATAGGTCTTAACCAAGATAGTTGACTTTCTTTGGGAATCGAGTCCGTGTCGTGGAACTGTGGTGGGCGTACCCACGGGGCGTCGTCTCCGCCAAAACAGCTTTAGGCGGCTATGGACGACAGCCTATGGTCGAGGGCGGCCTTACCGCTTATGGCGTCTATGCCAGATAGGGGCGGCCTCGATGCTTACTGTCCGTATTTGGGCCAAGGGGCGCGATCGATATATTGTCTATAGGCTGATTTTTATAAGGTCGAGTTATAGCTCATACAATATTCGAGCTTGCGACATTACAGTTAAAATTGTAACCTCTTGTTTGCTGAAATGTCATTGTGAGAGAATATACTCCAATCACCGACCCAAAAATATAACTTTCTTTGAGAATAAAAAAACTTAAATTACAACATGAAGTTGTCATATCAAAGTTATATTTTATGGGTATTTAGTGAGAAAGCAGCTAAAGAAATTGCTGAAATTGGTCCATGCCACGTGCCCCTAAGAATTGACATAAGCACTGTAGTAAAAATAAAGAGGCGAAGAAGCAGAAAAAAGCATAGTACATTACAGTAGTACTAATGAATGCATGCTCACTTGTATGGCCAAATTTATATTGAGGCAAGTCCTATGACCAGCTTTGAGCGGTAGATTTCAATCAAAACAAGGATTGTGAAGACGACATATTGGAAAATTTTATAGATAAGTATTCTCTTGGGAGTTGGGACCCCTCCACTATTGTCCTTTAGCTCTACTTACGGCATATTTTTGAAAAAAAATGACATGTTTGTTTGGTGAGAGAAAGAGTGAATGCTATGCTAATTTATGAGGAAGCTGCTGGATGTAGACAATATAGTTGGTTATTGGTAAATGACAGCACACACCTCGTGGTCTTTATGCTTCATCTCCATCAATGAGTCACACAAAGATTTGTAGTATTTGCCTCTATCTTTCCACACTAATATTTAGGAGTAATTGTTTTTTGTATTTTCCTCGTTCTATGGTAGAGGTAAGATATACAGACACTTCACTATCTATTTAACCAAAATATGAATTTCAATCAAAACTTTATATTTAAAAGAATTCGGGTTACTGATAGTTAAAAATGAGCAAAAGAAATTGATTTTGATAACAATAAGATAGATAGCAAAAAATAAAATGAATCAATGTACTCCAATAGTATTTTTTTGTATGCCTACAAATGATCAGTCTTCTCCCTTTTATAGTTATTTCTAAGTTATACGTTTTGCCTTTGTCATAATAAGGTCATTATAGACGATTAAATGTATTAAATGCTACGTTACATAATCATTGTAATTTAATACAAATTCTCTAACGCTTTCAGTATTTAATGCTTATTAAGTATTGTATTTGGGCTCTCCTGCACTGTCAAGTCCATTCTTCTAAGCCTTTAGACTTAAATAGGTATGAGCTCGTGCCTCTTCTTGTGCTTCCGCTCGTATATATTACAACTCGTGTCTCCTTGCTTATCATCATTTTTAAACCAGCCTTCGTGTCATGACACGTCATCTTTCAATCACTTTAATATACTCGATTTTTTTCAACACAGATAGTACCCCCACTTGCCATTTATTCAATTGAATATTTGTAAAGTGAATTTTATTAAAGTGAGAATATTCGCCGCTATTAATGATAAAATTAATTTGACGCTTCAACTGTCACTTCTATTTAATACTCATTACACGTGGCACCATTTCATTGGTTCTACAGTTTTACAGCGTTTTAAAGGTTTTTTTACAGCTTCACTAAACACGAAGCGACAATTCTCATTATGACCTTTCCGTCGTTGTACCTTTCCTTTGATGGTTGCTTCTTAGTATAAATATAGTTCTTATTTTTGTCTTTCTCACTTAAAGTTTAAAGCTTTTAGAATATTCAATTCTTGTTCTTCACCTTCCTCGTACTGCCATGTATTATGGAACCCTAACCCTAGGAGAGTCTCCATAGTTGATAACTTTTCTCCTGCTCCTAATAGGAGTAGAAGAAGAGGTTGTAGATTACGTAATTTAGGGTGTTCATTCATATGTGGTTCTTCTCTTCCTTCATCCAGTTCTGGCCCTTCTTCTAGAACTAGAGGTTCTGTTTCACATAGATCTTCTTCTAGATGTAAGGAATCCTTTGAGCCTCTTCGTGAACCTCTAGTAAAGGAGATAGTTCCTGCGAAATTATCCTTGTCACTTAGAAATCAAGTATCTTCTTTAGATCGTGTTGATATTTATCCAACTTAGATCACTGAAGGTCTGATTTTTTTAGTTCGTAAAGACAACCATTAGGGTGATGACTTTCCCATCATAATTCCTAATGCAAACTAAAGAAATACATCTTAGTTGATGAGATTTTCCTTTGTTTATACATATCTTTTTACCTTAGGATTCAAACCTAATATTGACCCTGTCATCCTAGAATTCTGTCATTTTTTCTACGTAAGTTTAGGTCAGATTGGTCCTATAGTGTGGAGTGTTGTTGCCTGTTTGAGGCATTGACCAATATGGCTGGTGTGCCTTTTACTTTCTCTCATCTAATTCACCTTTACTCTCTGGACTCTTTCATAATGGTGTTTTCACTCTAGTATCAAGGAGCAAAAGAGTTTTAGTTAGTCCTGAGGACGACAGAGACTGTGGCTAGTATGTCCAATTTGTTGCTGCCTCCACAGTTGGTTTAGTGGGTGATGAAAATGTTCCCTTCCCCCGAGAAGTAAAATTTTGTATGTGAGTAACTTTCTCATACCTTTTTCTCCTCAATTTTGATGATTATTTATTCTAGTTTTCCTTTTCTTTTCCAGCAACCATAGGAGTTGTGGACGATATTCTCAATTTCCTTATTTGGGTAGGAAATTTGTTGAATACTGCCCCAATGGAGGGTAGATCTTAGAAGAATCTTTCCTAACGATTTGGTTGAAAAGTGAAAACTCACGGTAAGAGTTTTTTATTTCACATTTTTTTTTCTGAACTTATTTTAATCCTTCTTTTTATCAAGATTTATAGTTCGAGGGATTACTGTCGAGGCGATTGTGGCTTCTCGTATTTCTTTGGAAAGGGCCTAAGAAATAATTTTGGGTTCTTCATCAAAAAGAAAAGCCATTATTGACCAACACTCTGAAGAAGAGGAAGATAAGGGTTCTTGGTAATAAGGCCACCGGCTCGTAGACTATTATTTCTGATGATGAAGCATCTCCCCGTCGTTCTATTCCTCTTACCAAATTTTTTGAAGCCCCGGCGGTGATCCCTGATGATGTTGGTGATATTTCCGATGCTGCTAATGATTCTATTGAGCAATTTTTTAACCGCGAGTTTGGTAATAAACATTTTGGTCCGATTTTTGATGAAGCACCCCTCGCTTCTTTTCCTACTTCCATTCCAGTGACTCCTGCTTTGACAATCATGGCTGTTTTTGTTCCTCCCCAGACTATTTTTCTCACTTCTATTGTTCCTCCTTCAACGATTCCCCCTCCACATGTTCATCATAATGAGTTTGGTTCCAGAAGTGGAGGTACTGCTATGAGGCAAGTCACCATTGAAGTTCCTGTTGAGGATAGTTTTTTAAGAAAATCGGGTCAAGCAGATGTACGGCTAAAGATTTTGATTGGTCCATTTGAAAGAGCTAAGCTTGAGATCCACAGTTCTTTGACCTTGATGAATGACATAGTGCATGATTTTTTAAAGGTACCCCTTTTTTCAATCTTTACTTTATCCTTCTCCTATTTTCAGGGTTCTCATCTTCCCTTTTTTTTTTGTTTAGGTCAATTTAGTTGGCACAAAGTTGATGAAAAGAGTTACTAATTTCATTGGTTTTTGCTTTGCACTTGACTCTTTCAGTGAGTTGATTTTTTAAGCTTGAATTAGTTTATTTCTTGACCTTTTGATTGCTTCTTAGTCTTCTTTGTCTTCTTTATACATTTGTCTACATATATATCAAATAGTCCCCCAAGTATTTGAGCGTTGAAGTATGAAATCTCGAGCACTTGATTGTTTCTCTCATTTGGTCCTTTCCTTGAAAAGAAAAATACATGTGACTCGGTGGTGCGATTATAGATGAAGACTGCTTAACCCATCTAAGTTTCTATTAGAATAGTTGTAACTCTAGACTGTGAATTTTAATTTACTCCATATGCCTTGAAGGTCGTGATTCATCATTTAATACGGGCTAGCTATTTGCATGTTACCTAAAATCGTTAGTAAAACTTTAACAATTCAAAAATAGAATTTTAAAATGAAGATACCTGACCGTGGGTATTTTTTTAGAAATAGTATCTCTTCGTGTGAATGACATTCCAATGTGAAGGTAATATCTTGCCATCCATAGTCTCCAACTCATATGCTCCTTTAACCGCAATACCATGAATTATGTAAGGTCCTTCCCAAGTTGGACATAATTTACCTGTTTTAACCATCTTTCTAGATTGAAAAGTTTTCTTGAGTACGAAGTCTCCAATATTGAAGTATCTTAATTGTGCCTTTTGATTGTAATATCGTTCAATAACTTGTTTTTGTGCTGCCATTCTTACCAATGTCGTTTCTCTTCTTCCTTCAAGCAAGTCAAGGTTTATGCGCATTTCCTCTTCATTAGTTTCTTCTAGTGCCTGTGTATAGCTCGTGTGTGGTTCCCCTATCTCAACCGGAATTAAAGCTTCAGCCCCGTACACCAATAAAAATGGTGTTTCACTTGTGCTTATTTTTGTTGTTGTGCAATATGCCTATAAAACACCAGGTAGCAATTCTGGCCAATTGTCCCTTTAGATTCTTCTAATCATTTTTTCAAATTATCGATAATTACTTTATTTGTTGATTCAGCTTGTTCATTACCTACCGAATGGTAAGGTGTGGATGTAATCCTTTTGATTTGCCAGCTTTGTCAAAATTCTATTATTTGAGCGCCAATAAATTA